>JABUQX010046048.1:10000-12500 GCA_015478945.1 Trachelipus rathkii | reverse complement strand
AATATATATATATATATATATATATATATATATATATTATATAATTTAATATATATATATATATATATATATATATATATCATATATATAATATATATATATATATATATATATATACATATATATATATAATATATATATATATATATAATCAATGTTTGGTCGAAGATGGACGATTAACAAGTAGAAGGAGAAAAAGAGAGAAGAAACTGAAGAAAAACAGAAAAGAAAACTGAAGACTGCAAGAACTTCTAACTAAAGTCTAAATAACTTTCAGAATTTAAGATGAGAAGGCTTTTAGAATGAGGACTTGGCCAGATTATTGTAACAAAGAATTTTACTAAATGAATGAGTCTGTTTTTAAATTTTATAAAAAGAAGCATAGTATTTTATATCTTGATAAAATTTATTGGAGGAGGAACAAAGTTTTCGGCAAAGATTTTTTTATATATTTTAATAAGTGTATCATAATTTCTCTGAAATATAAATGGAGGAGCGACAAATATTTCCCGCTTTCCCCTATTTCTTTTGGATTATATAAATTAAAAGAAATTAAACTTGGATCTGTAAAAGTAATATACAAATTGCAACTAAATTAAACTGGCCAGAAGAGTTTGGATATAGCGACACATCAAATCATATTAAGAAATCCTCTCCGTTTGATTACTAAGGGCAGGGAACCACTTATGTCAATTTGTTTTCTTCCCACGAAAAGCTGTAGAAATATGAATAATCATCACTGGCCAACAAAAAAAATTTTTTTTTTTGCTGCCAAGGATATTTTATCGAATTTATAGTATATCGGGTGTGCTGATTTCAGAAAGGACATTAGTATTAGTTTTTCAAGATTGGCTCTAGTTCTTGAGATACAGGGTGTTCCATGATTTACTCTTATACAAATATCTTTTTTAATGCATATTTACAGAAATCGTTTTATTTTCTTTTTAAGGGCTTAACCTTTATATAACTTTATTTTTTTCTATTTCAAGAAACCACTATGAGACTTCACGAAGAGCCTGTTTGAATAACCCCAATGTATTCTGCTACATCTGTGGTGAATATTGCCAGAGAGAACCAAAGAAGAAATATACTAACTTTGTAAACAACAATCTGGCATACTTTGGAATAAAACTCGGAGACCAAGATAAGTCTTGGGCTCCCCATATGGTCTGTAAAACGTGTGTCGAAAATCTACGTCAGTGGAAAAATGGACGAAGAAAAGGTTTAAAATTTGGTGTGCCTATGGTATGGCGGGAGCCAAAGAATCACCACAGTGACTGTTATTTTTGTTTGGTTAATGTGAAAGGTATCAATCGTTACAACAAACGTAAATTTGAGTATCCGGATTTGGAATCAGCAAGGCGACCTGTACCACACTCCGACGATGTCCCCATCCCAGTGTTCACTACACTCCCAGACCTAACATTGTCTGATGAAGAAGATATCCAGGATTTGGTGTGCACACGTGCAGATAGTGGTAGTGAATATGAAGAAAGTACTTCTACACAGCAACAGTTCTCCCAGGAAGAGATCAATGATTTAGTACGAGAGTTAAGTCTCTCCAAGCAAGATTCTGAGCTTTTAGCATCTAGACTAAATGGTAATTGTCAAGAGGTCGGAGTCGGAGTCGGAGTCGGGGTCGGTAACTTTCAAGATAGTAGAGTTGGAGTCAGAAAATTTTGAACTGACCAAGTTGTGAATTGTGTTTCTGTGGGTGACTTCAATCACTTCATGCAAGTTCACTGACTTGCGACTTCCATATCTCAAAATGCAATTGCAAACTTCGAAGTTTTTTAACCTGCCCTTTATGTTTCAATTTGAATTATATTCTAATAAATTCAACCTTCAACCTTATACCATCTATATTTAAGATGCTGAAGAAATAAAAGACTCCATGGTACGAAGAGAAATTTCTCTCATTGACAATGATATTCTACTAGCTGCTGTTTATATTGATCCTATCTACAGGGTAAGCCTAACTGAAGATCAACAACAAAAAGCTTAATCTGCACTTTGCAACGTGGTCATTTGTATTAAAGGGTTTGTAGAGAAGTTCAAGAAGAAAAGGATACATCTGAACATATTGTAAGTGATGAAATTACAACTATCCCCATTACTACCTTCTCAAGTCATTTTTCAGAAAGCTCAGAAGATGAGTATGAAAAGCTTCTAGATATTGAAGAGCTTAGTCGAAAGCGTCGACTGCTCTACCTCCAAAGCAAGTTAGCGTTGAACGGCTTTTTCTGCTCTCAGCATTATAAAATCAGACCTAAGAGGAAAAAGAAAGGAGAAACCTGGCAGATGGTATTTATATATATATATATATATATAATATATATATATATATATATATATATATAATATATATAATAAATAAATATATAATATATTATATATATATATATATATATATATATATATATATAGTATATATAATGTATAATATATATATATAATATATATAATATATATATATAGTATATATATATAGTATATATAT
>JABUQX010046048.1:0-5000 GCA_015478945.1 Trachelipus rathkii | reverse complement strand
CCTCTGTGTTGCAGCAAATGCTCCTCTGACTGTTTGTCTCTCCAGTATTTTCTTTGGCGTTGTAACTTACTTGGATCAACAACGTTTTTTGGTGACAGAAGTCCGAGGTCCTTGAGGGCAGCATTAACTATGAGACATGCATCTCTATTGCTCACATTTGTCCTCTCTAATGCTTTACACAACTCAGGATACTGGTTTCTATTTTGAGGGTGACATTCTTCCATTTCTTCTGATTCTAAGGAAAATGATTCTTCTAGCACATCACTCTCACTGCCTGATAATTCAACTGAACTTACACATTTTTGCGTATCTTTGTGTCTCATCTTACTTTCAAATGTCAACCGTTTCCTTTTCCTTTCCTGAAGTTTCATGTTTTTCTCTGTTCTTTCCTTGTCCACCTTTCCTATTATCATGCGTCTTGAAGTGTTTTGATCAAGCCAAAATTGCCATTCCAATACAGGGATTTTCTTTTCATTGGGACATTGACATTGATTACGTTCAACTATACCATTATGAACACACTTGCACGCGCTAATGTCGAAGAGACGAGAAAATGATTTTATTTTATCTTGATATGTTAGAGAAGATTGTTTATTTCTTGAATATTTCATCAAATCATTGACATTCACTATTAGTCTCTTCACTTTCACTATAACACTTTCAAATTCTATTGTTGGAATGCCTGCTTTATTGTATATGCCTTTAACTTCTGTTGCCACTAACTTTGCTAGATGAGTAACACTGGCATCTTTGTTGACTACTTGATGGAACTTGTAGGCTCTAAAAACATCCTCAGCCAGTGGTAGCTGATTTTCGACAAGTGGTTGTGGATAACCGAATATTGCATGCCTGTCTTTATGCCTTGTTGCACATGCCATGATACGTCTTGCAATAATAGTAATAAACACTGCACCCACAGGACTTATCTCAAACGTCGAATAGTCTGGATCTGAAATGAGACAGAAATAGCTCTCAATTAGTATTAAAACCAAATTTTGAAGAACAAAGCATATAAAATTCATAACTTAAAAATAGTAAAAAACGATGTCAAAACCCTTTTAAAAAAACTAAAGTTGGGCCCCCTAGACATTGAGTAAATGCAAAATGATTTTTTGTCCCACTACAGGGAAGCCAAGGAGCACCAATTTGACCATGTTTGGTTATCCCACCAAAATTCAACCCAGCTTAATATATATATTATATATATATATATATATATATGTATATATATATATAATTTAATATATATATATATAAATATATATATATATTATATATATAATATAATATATATATAATATATAATATTATATATATATATAATATATATAACTATACATATATTTATATAATCATCAATCATCATCATCACCCGACCTTCTCTCCTCCAAGACTGGGGGTAAGGTGCGCATCATGCATTGGAAAAGGAAAGTGTTAGAAGAATATGACGAAAGTCGAAAAGAAAGCCCAGTCTTTCCGCCTCTTTATACCTTTTAGTGAGACTCGTCGCCAGTTCAGAAACTCCCACCTAGAGCTTCACGGGACTCTGACGGACCCTCAACTATGGCTCTCGCCAATGTAGGGTTCATCCCTTAGCCCAGGTGGGCTACAACCATACCCACTCACAAAACTCCGCCATTCACCTCTATTTTGCACCTTTCTTCTTGCCTCTGCTAAACTCCTAACATTTCTCTCCTCCAGGCATTCCTTTACTGACTCAACCCACTTTTTCCTTCGGTCTCCCAGCCCGGTCCGATTTCCCAGCAACACTCACCACTTATGCATCTGCTTAAACCAACGACTATCATCCATCTTGTTCACGATGACCAAACCATCGCACTACTTTCAATTGATTCTTCATTATATTCCTTTCTTCACCAGCCACACAAACTCTCTAATACGTTTTCATTCCTTATTTTACCAATTCTTCTCACACCTAACAGGCCCGCTAAGATTTCCATCTTGAACATATTGAACTTTAGATCTATCCTTCTTATTCCAGACTATAGATCTCACTACTATACATTAACACAAGCAACAAAATACCCTAATAGTATATATAATATAATATATATATATATATATATATATATATATATATATATATATATATATATAATATATATGATATATATATATATATATATATATATATATATAATTAACTTTTTATATATATAATTTTCCAGGGTGGAGTCGGAGTCGGAGTCGGAGTCGGATGTCGGTAATTTTCAAAAGGGTGGAGTCGGAGTCGGAGTCGGAGTCGGTAATTTTCAAGAGGCCGGAGTCGGAGTCGGAGTCGGAGTCGGTAATTTTGAAGAGGGGATCGGAGTCGGAGTCGGAGTCGGAAATTTTTGAACCGACTCCACAACCCTGATATTAAGACAAGTACTTCTACACAGCAACAGTTCTTCCAGGAAGAGATCAATGATTTAGTACGAGAGTTAAGTCTCTCCAAGCAAGATTCTGAGCTTTTAGCATCTAGACTAAGTGAAAAGAACTGTCTCAAGGCCGAATGTAAAATAACTTTTTTTCGGACAAGAGAGGTAGTACTTCTTCCATATTTCATTGAAGAAGAAGACCTAGTATACTGTAGGAACATCCCTGGACTCCTACTCCAAATGGGGTTACCTAAATACCGACCAGAAGATTGGCGATTGTTTATGGATAGTTCAACGAGAAGCTTGAAGTGTGTTTTATTGTACAATGGCAATAGTTATGCATCGATTCCAATAGGTCACTCAACAAAACTGAAAGAGGAATATGAAAATATAAGAATGATCTTGCAGAAGCTTAGATATAATGAACACCAGTGGTCTATATGCGTTGATTTGAAGATGGTCAACATCTTACTTGGGCAGCAAAGCGGATATACTAAGTACCCTTGTTTCATATGCTTGTGGGATAGTAGGGCTAAAGAAGACCACTGGGAAAAAGTTGTATGGCCTGCTAGGGAAAATATGACTGTAGGTGCATCAAATATCATTAACGAACCACTGGTTGACAGGGGAAAAATTATTTTCCCACCACTCCACATCAAACTAGGACTGATGAAGCAATTTGTTAGGGCCCTAGACAAAGATGGTGAATGTTTCAAATATATTTGCAGATTTTTTCCAGGGTTGAGTATGGAGAAACTCAAAGCTGGAATCTTTAGCGGCCCTCAAATTCGCCAAATCATCAAGGATGACAATTTCATAAATTCCATGACTGATATTGAAGCATCTGCCTGGAAAAGTTTTGTCTTGGTTGTTCAGAACTTTTTGGGCAACCATAAATCTGCCAACTATGTAGAACTCGTACAGAAAATGCTCTCAGACTTCAAAAATTTGAATGCTAATATGAGCATAAAAGTTCACTTTCTACATAGTCACTTAGATCGGTTTCCGGATAATTTAGGATGTTATAGTGAGGAACAAGGGAGAGTTCCATCTAGATATTCAGGGATGGAGAAAAGATACAAGGAAGATGGGATACAACATAATGGCAGACTATTGTTGGAGCCTTCAACGTGATTGTCCTTTGAGTACTCAGCAATTATGGGATGAGAAAACCGGGTGCTTTAAAAACTACGCTTGAAGCGTTCTTTTTTGGGGACGTGGATGGCTTAGTGGATAAAGCGCCGGTTACTGTTAACTCAGCAACGCGGAGTTCCAGTGTTCGAATCCCGCTGATGAAGAGTAAAATCTTCTGGGACTATATAGACAGCGATTTGTAATGCATTAATTGTTATTTCATTGTACTGAATTGAATGTTTTGACCTATTAGCATTTTATTTACTTACTCATTAACAATTTGATATATATCTTTCGTTGTTTTTTTTTTGTGAATTACGTTACAACCCATAAATTGTTGTTATTAATGTATTTTTGTGACCACCCTGTATCTCAAAAACTATAGCCAATCTAGAAAACAGAGGTCTATTCGAATCAGAGGTACAAGTTTACCTATAAAAATGACCTTCAAAGTTTTGCCGCAAAATCTTTGTTGGCCAGTGAATATTTCTGCAGCTAACACCACATAAAGTCATACGGACATGGTGTTGAGATATAAATTTTATTTATTATAATAATAATACACTTGCTAAATAATTTACACTAGAAATAATACAGTATCATAAATATATAATATATATATTATATATATATATATATATATATATATATAAATATATATTATATATATAATATATATATATATATATATATTATATATATACTATATATATAATATATATATATAATAATATACATATATATATATATACTATATAATATATATATATATATATATATATATATATATAATATAAATATATATATATATAAGGGCGACAAGGCTAGCAACCCGGCCCTTTACTTTTATAATTGTAAACTCTTGGTCCAGCATTGGGTTCTTATGCGCCTAGAAACACAATCTTCTGGAGAGCTCTGGGAGAACGAGTTTCAAGGATAATGGGAAGGAAGATGCTCTAGTTCCACTGAAAGGTGAAAACCCTACCTGAGTGAGCATCGAAACAGTTTGCGCCGATAATTGTTTTTCTAGAGTGCTCTAGGATAAAGAGTTTCGGGAATAGAAGTGAGAAGATGTTGGTCCAACTGACAAGGTGAATGCCTACC
Source organism: Trachelipus rathkii (assembly GCA_015478945.1). Classification (NCBI taxonomy): domain Eukaryota; kingdom Metazoa; phylum Arthropoda; class Malacostraca; order Isopoda; family Trachelipodidae; genus Trachelipus; species Trachelipus rathkii. Next base: position 381 of record JABUQX010046048.1, on the reverse strand, counting down.
TGAATGGTATATAGTATATATATATATATATATAATTGAGAAATTTATATATATATAAATATTTATATATACATAAATAAATATTTAATTAACGATCTTAAATTAGATTTTGATAAAAATATTATATAATATATACTATATATATATATTATATAAATATAATATATATATATAAATATATAATATAACATAGGACCTCCCTAATAACGCGAATTGGACCACCCTCGCCCGTTAAGTGAAAAACGCCGGTAAGTGAATTAAGGCATTTTTTGTGCCTCGCGAGTGTCTGCAAGCAAAACTGGCGTACTAATTACAATATATATTACCGCGGGTGCAATAACCACTACCTAAAAAACAAACGATAGAAAGGAAATCTCTCTC
>JABUQX010046047.1:0-16536 GCA_015478945.1 Trachelipus rathkii | reverse complement strand
ATTTCGCTATTGTCTCCGCGCGCCAGCAGCCCGAGGACACGGTCTCGCTGGTCCAATAAAAGTACCAAAATACCAGCGTAAATGTTATTTGCTTATTTTTAATTTTATTAAATTCTACTTAGATAATTTTAATCTTCTATCAATTAAAAATATTTTATTTTCCGCTCTATTCCTTAATATATTTAAAATGTTCGCTAAATTCAAAAAAATGTATTCAGTTTGTATATAGCGTATACAGTTTATTTAATTACACGGTGTCACCTAATCAAACGATAGCCTATATATATAATTATATTTATTTATATAGCTATGTATATATATATATATATATATATATATATATATATAATATATATATATATATAATATCTAGTATATATATAAAGCGTTCTTTTTTAAATGAATATTTAAATGAATTTTAGATGAATAATTTAATCTGAATGCAGTCACAGGATATTTACTTATCCATCCACGGGAGTCGAAATTGGACCCACCGCGTCGCGGTGCGAGCGTTAACCATCCGGTGCTCTAACCACTTAGGCCATCCACACCCCCAAAAAAAGCACGCGTCAGCGTAGCCCTGTCATTGGTTTTCTCCATTCCCATAATTGTGAGTACTCAAAGGCGGCCCCATATAATATATATATATATATATATATATATATAATATATATTATATAATATAGTATATATTATTATATAATATATACTATATTATATAGATACATATATATATATATATATATATATATATCTAATTTATAATATATATTATAATATATATATATAGTATATGAATATATATATAGTTATATTATATATTTATATATAATAATATATTATATAGTATATAGTATATATGATTATATATATATATATATATATATATAGTATATAAATGATATGTATATATTAACTATATTTTAGTATATATTACTATATTATACTATTATATATCAAGTATATATATATATATAGTATATATATATATATATATATATATTATTATAATATATATAATAATATATATATATATATATATATATATATATATATATCACTGATAAACCCTATCTGTCCAATGCAGGACATAAATATACTTCATTCGTTTCTACTATTCTCTATCCTCTACCATGGTTTGTCAGGTGATTCTCATCAACTGTCTAACTGCCCAACTCATTTTAGGTCTTTGCCTTGGTCTTTTGGCTTATATATGGCACCAATTCATTATTTCCTTAGTGCATTTGTTATCCTGTTGTTAGCTACGTGACCCCACACTTTTCATTTGATTTCTTTATCTGTCATTATGATGTCTTTGATCTTTGTCAATTCTCTAATCGAAGAGTTGTATATTCTATCTCTGCGTGATATTCTCGGCATGTATATATCTCTCCATGTTTCTCTGAGTGCATCTCAATTTATATATATAGTGATATATATGATATTTAGTGTCCATGTTTCACTTACATATATCATGACAGGATGAACGCATTCATTATAAACTTTTCACTTCAAAGATAAAGTCACTTTGCTTCTAAAAATTTGACTTTAACTTCCAATTGTCACCTATCCAAGTTTCACTCTTTTTTTAATTTCATTTATTAGCTCTTCTTTTTTAAGATATCATCTGTCTTAAGTACACATATTCTTCAACACTTTTTATTGTTGTTTCCGATATTTATGGCTTGTAATTTGCAAACTTATTAAGCATTATTTTATATTTTGAAATATTCATTTTTAGTCCAACTCTTTTACTAAATACGGATAAATTTTCTACCATAATTTTTAGTTCTAGAGGATCTGAAGTAAACAATACAATCCTATCAGCGAATCTAAATGACTCAGATATTTACTATTTACATTTATTCCTGCTAATTCCCCAGTCAAGTTTTCTAAATACCTCTTCCAATACCGATGTCAACGGTTTTGGAGAGAGCGTACAGCCTTGTCTAACTCTTCTCTCAATTTTTCCTTTGATTCTGTTTGGAGTAAAAAGTAAGATGTTGCTCTATAATAAATATTCTTCAGAATTTCAATATAGTTGTTGTTTATTCCCTGATTACACAGTGCATTTATAACCGCTTATGCTCACAGAGTCAAAAACTATTTAATAATTTATGAATGCAATGCAAAATAATTATTGCTATTCATTGCATCTTTCCATAAGTTGTTGAATTACTTGTAGATGGTCGTTCGCACTGTACCCAATACAGAAGCCAGTCTGTTCGTGTGGCTGGTTGTAATCCAAATGTGTTGCTATTCTATTAGTGATAATTTTTGTGAAAATCTTGTAGATTACTGGAAGCAGGCTTATTGGACGGTAGTTTTTAAGATCGCGATTGGTTCCTTTTTTGAATTGTAAGCATATTGCATTTGCGCTCGTCCATGCATTAGGAAAATATTTAACTCTAAAAGATCATGCAGTTTCAAATTTATTATTCAATTTAAGTCGAATTTTTTTCATGTTTTCGATTGTAATTTCGAACATACAAATAGATGATTTCTTTTGAACAAATGTTGCTCTGTATTGTTTGATGTTGATTTTTATCTTGCTTCTTACCATTTTGTGATTGTAACCTGTACTTGGTCTATATATAACAGACATGCCTTGAAAGATAGATTTATTGTTAGTTCTTATGAAGTCTATTTAATTTTTGTTTCTCTCTGAGACAAAGCCCATTTTCTATTTACGTAATTTTTTCCTATCTTGAAGAATGAGTTTGTTATATATAATTTTAAGCTTTCAGCAAATTCAATTAGACAATCACCTCTCTCGTTCCTCTCCCCTACACCATATTTACCCACTGGTTTTTTCTTTCGTTTATAGTTCCCAATTTTAACATTAAAATAATTATTTCTTAAGTATGAACATTTGTGATTTTTTCATAAAACTCATCAACCTAGTCATCAGAATAATTGGTATCAGGTAGGTAAGCTTGGATTATTTGTATTGTGTACATTTCGGAAAGCCTGAGTAATAATTTTATAATCCTTTCTGAGGTTCCTTCTATTGAAAGTATATTTTTGTACGATTTTTGGCGAATTAAGAATCCCACTCCTCAATTCATTTATTTCCATCCCTCCCGAATTAGTGAAATTCAAAGATAGATTGTAGCAGAAGAAGAAATTAGAATTTGTACTTCATTCCTTTTACCTCTAACTTTGCTCTCCTTTAAAGATAAATATGAAAATTTGTTACTCACATTTAGTATAATACCTTATGCAAACAGCATTTTCTTTTTGTATACACCTTAATTATACTATAAAAAGATATCATATATATATGCTATATATATAGGTAATTATTAATTAAAAAACAAAAATAATAAACATAATTTTTTAGTTTGTTTAGAAAATAAAATAAATAAATACTGAAAATAATTCAACAAACAAAATAAAACCAAATTTAAAAAAAACCGGTTTATATACACTAACTACCTATATATATATATATTATATATATATATATATATATATTATAACAAATATATTGTATATAAATCATTAACTCCCCACGTAATGACCTTTTTCACAACCCTTATATATTAATTTATAGTAATATTATATAATATATGTAAATTAATTAATGTATTTTAGTATAATTATACTCATATAGTGTTATGTATAATATAATTAATATATATATATTATATATATATTATAATTAATATTAATATAATAATTATATATTTATAATATATATATATATTAATATTATATACATCAATTATAATATATATATTATATTATATATATATATATAATATATAGTTATAGTGAACCGTATAAATTATATAATTTCATTTTTCTCCGGGCCGTGAGAGACTTCCGGGCCTGTACTATAGGCTACGCCGATATTAATAAATTATTTTCATTCGTAATAATTCGTTTCATATCTCTCAAATAATTACTCTCTCGGTATTATACTATATGCTATACTCTAAATATATATATATTAATATTAATATATATATATATATATATATATTAATATATATTAATTAAATATAATTAATTTAATTAAATTATTTAATTATATATATTAATAATATATGTTGTATTATATATTTAATATATAAGATATATATAAATATCTAATAATATATTAATATATGTGTAGATTCCCAAGTAGTCTTGAATTGGATATTGTCAGGTCAAACTAAGCTTATCTCGGGTAAAGAAACGCCCATTCATCTTGAATACACTCTACTCTCTTCAATTATTACTTTCAAAATTCTTAAATATTGTAAGATGGTTTTGATGATACTTCACCTTTATACCCCTTCAAAGTTTTTTATATTATATGGTGAACCCTTTTGGTACAGTGACATATATCACGTTCCACTGTATTATGTTTGAGCACTAACGTAAACTAACCATACAAGCAGGTTTATCCAGTACTAGCCTCACAAATTTTAGTATATTATCCTCAGATAAACATACCCATCAATAATCATACTTAGAACATATTCCCAATTCTCAAAATACAAGTTTCTTTCTGCTGGGGTATTCACACTCTATTTAGTTTCGCTGATCATCCTTGTGACTATATATACTGACTGTATATATAGTATCGTACTTCAAGGCTTTTTTATATCATGGAGATCTGAGTCCGTGAAATGACTTAAACACGGATTACCGAGCACTTGACTCTCTCAAGATCTAAGTAGGTTTACAGAATCAATTTGCTATCGTCGAAAATATTTTATTTAAAGCCTTCTCAAGGTGAAACGTTAATGTTGCGGACAACCTGACAATATCATCTCTGCGTAGTGAGAGCACGATGGATATTTTCTCACTCTCCGCATTGAAATCCATCGCATTTCGTACTTCATTTTTCAGAGATCGGCGGGACAAGCGGTCATGGAATGGGAAGAGTGGTTGAACATTGCTTCGCATGTGTGCAAAAGAAGGCTTAGTTTCCTATTTCTTTCACTGGAGTAGAGTGAAGTCCAGTCCTGTGGGGCGTCTGCATGGATCATAGAAATTGTAGAAGTCTACAATAGGGGCATTATATAAAGGGCTAAAGAGCTATTCTCCACTTGTCATAGAGTGAGCTCAGGAACTAGATAAGCTACGTGTCCTCACTGAGGGACAAAATGAGAGCTAGAAATCCTGCCATAACTTCATTTGTCTCGCGAGTTTGTGATCGAACGCTTTCACTCTTCACGAGTCTAATACTAGTCTCTCAAATAAGTTTGCACAGCGTGGAGTTCTATGTGGGAAGAGTGCGTTCATGGACACCTAGATAACTACATTTTTTTACAATTATCTTCGCGTGTTCACCTTGAGGAGTGCACCGCCGCACGTGTTATGGTTGAATCAGACGTCCTAGAGGTTAGGTCTAAGGAGCATTTCCTAAGTTGCTTAAAGAGTTTTTAAATTTTATTTAGATTTCTGTAGATTTGAACTCTATTATCCGATTAAGGGATTTTCTTCTATCTTATACTCGTTGTAGTAATCTCTGGGAGTCCACTTTTTTGCACCTGTTTCGGGATGATTCAGCTCTTGGGACTATTGGGTTTACCTCGGTTATAAGAGTACACGTGAATGGCTCTCTTACTTGGCAGATTACTTTCAGAGAGGAGAAGAGATGTTTGGACATGTATCAAATATTTTTTTAAAATAACTTCCTTTTTATTCATTCTGTTTTTGGTTAGAGATTTGCGCAGTGTTTTGAAACAAATAGTAAGACTGGTATATATTATATATTATATATATATATATATCATATATATAATATATATTATATATATATATATATATATATATATATATATATATATATATATATAGTTTTTTTTTTTTTTAATGCCTCATATTAAAAATTTAATTTTTATTTTTTTGTATCTCTCTCATGATTATGACTTTGCCGTTGAGTAGTTTCAATTGTATTAGTTATTTTGAACCAAATCTGCTAACATTTGATGGTTGGGGATGGGATGAAACAATCATTTATAAACCCATCAACGAATAATTCGTGGGAAAATCACAGATGTACCACCCGATATTCGCTGATTCACTGCACCGAAATGCAGGAATAGTTTTGTGACGGAAAGTTGAAGGCTACAATTTTGATATATTCCTTCCCAATCTCAAAACAGGCTTTAAAAAATCATTTGAAACAAGTGAAACTATAAAACTTTAACTTTTTTCCCCCCTCTTACGAAAGCAGAAGGAAAACACTATTCACATTGTTTACCTATCTGCATTTCAAACAAAGGTTAAATTTTTTCCCTTTACTTTTATATTTTCACTCTTTCGAAATTAAAAGTAAAAGTTATCTTTGTTAAACAAACATGCCAGGAAACTGACTCACGTTCGCATAACGTATACACCAACAGGGGAAGAAGTATAAAAAATAAATTGTTGTATTTCTTGAGGACAACGAAAACTAAAAAAAATACGAAATTGGACATAAAATCAAGATATCTCGAAGGAATAAACGTAATGAAAAAATAGCATATTGGATTTTGCTTACTTTATATATAATATATATATATATATATAGTATATATTATATTAATATATATATATATATATATATATATATATATATATTAATATTATATATTATATATATCATTATTATATATATATAATATATATATATGATATATAATACTACAAAAAATACATTGGCTATAAATATACGATATAAACCGATCATCTGATAGTGAATACTCAGTTGGGTTTTCGTAAGACGCTGTCTTATATATCTCATAAGTGATAACCTTTAATGTGTTGCAACACCAGGTGACTCTACACTACCATGAGAACCTCGACATTACATTATTCAGGAATCCGGGAGAGCGTGAAGTGTGCTTACGTACGGCAATTGTGTCACCTTAGCGGTGGTAATAGTGCCACTGTGTGAGTCTGGTGCAGATGAGAGTGCTGCTTAGCCTCACCGATGGATCCTAATGCAGCCTCCATAGGTATAAGGGAAACGTCACACTTATCTGTATAGATACAAATTGACTTCGACTATCCCTACTCAACATCTTAATAATATTTCTTTTCAATTGAAGGTGGTTTGAGGATCTTCACATCTATTACCTCCTTCATAATTAGGTGACCTGGTGTGCGTGGAGTATGACATACTGAAAACTCACTCAATACCGAAACATCCAGTTCATAAAGTTAAGTTTATCTTCTGTGATATGGCAGCTATAATCTGTTCGGAAAGTCTGCTTGGCCCGACTTCATCATTGTACAGAGATCAGCACACTAAGGTGCGAATTCATACTGCCAGTAGTAGTAATACATTTGAGTAAGTGGTCGAAGCCTTCTCCAGATGACCTTAATGTGCTGCCACACCTAAGCTCATTCACCTGACAGCTTTGATCCACGACATCATTTCAGATACCTGAGGAAGAGCGTGTAGTGGTTAGCTCGACTTTATGGACATAATTATGTCTTAACTGGGGTGAGTGTATATAGTACCTGATGTGATACGTTACTGGGGCAGGAGGCTGTACTTAAGCTCTCACCTCTGTAATGACTCTACTTAATGCAGCCTCCGGGAACGATATACCAGCACTTATCACTTCGTGATCAAACGCTCTCTCTCATACATACTCATATTCTTCTCAAATTGATAAATGGTGGTTTTAGAGACTTTACACCTACCCACTACTTCTAATAAATTAATAATATATCATATATATATATATTATAATATTATATTATATTATAGTATATTATTTATTATTTCCTCCTTTCCTTCACCATGGTAAGTTAAAGTGTGCAATACAAACATCACGGAAACAATAAAAATTTAGTGCACATAGATAACCATGACCTATAATCGAGTGGAAAACAGCCCATCAACAAACTCTTTAAGTGACAAGTCTCAATTGAGTAGCTAAAAAAAATAATCCAAACTAGATATATATGTTTTATCACTATCAAATAACTGCGATGAAACTCAAACTATAGTTATATGAGTATTTATTTATTATACTCAATCAATTGAATTATATGGTTCATTCCCATTAGACCTCAAGGCTCCACAGTACTAAAATTATCCCCTCAACAATATCCTACACGCTTTTCACTTCTATTATGCTAACTCTGCTCGCTCTCATTCATGCTCAACACTTAACATTCCTTTATTTATCCCTGAACATTAATATATTTTAACCGACTCTTAATCATAAATACCTTATTATTTCTTCGGTATAGTACCCTAAACATCAACTTTACATCACCATATACATATTCTAGGCTAATTCACCTATAACTATTTAATACATATTATACCCTATCACTCTTTTCCAATGATACCATAATCACATCTTAATATGACATTTATCAATATTATTTTAATTGCTACTATGACTTCCACCTTTTTACACCCAACCATACTAAAATCCTAACTCACGTCAATATTCATACTTTCAATATCAATTCTTTCATAACACATAGATATTTCCCGCTTATCAAAGATATTATGTCTCACTACATATATATACTGAACAGATTTAATATAATATTTTTAAAGATATAATATACTTATAACCTACTTATATAATATTTACTACTCACTTAATAGTTTATTCTACATACTTTATCACATTTAAATACGAGTCCACTCATATATATAGTGATATACAAACTATATCTAACATTACATTAACCCCATAATATGCATCATTTGAAGACGTAATTGTACTCACCAAGGATTTAATTGCACCAGCCACCTTGCTTACCGATTTATATCGACCACATCACTCTCTGTCCCATTTTGATTGACCTAGTGCGAATTCCATCTGTTTCCCTCTCCACCATATTTGGCATTATTACGGAGGTTGAGAACATACATGAGCTCACCATCCAAAGGAGATATACCTCAGGTAACCTAAACTAAGGTATCTACACTATATTTACTGTCAATTGGCTTTCGGACCTCCAATAATTCCACACTTAGTGTCTTTTAACCCGCCAGACTGTAGTATCTGTTCACTCCTCCATTATCATCACTACACACCTCTAATTCAAATCAATAAACATCTATTGACAACATTTCAGACAACCTCCCTTCTCTTTCACACAAACAAAAATGAACTTACTTCGATTCCATAATTTAACGCTCTCGAGAGTGTTTCTCAATGATATGGAACACACAACAACTGCGAGAAGACTAAATTCAAGCGAAGGGTTACTTCACTAACGCAGCGAAGGCTCTTCAACCCGCTCTCTCTTTTCATTCTCCATCAGTCTAACATCTACCCTTATATTCTAATTCCTTCCATCACTCAAATTCAAATAATTATCATATCACTTCACCAACGGAGATCACACCATACCACTCATCCATTCGCGTATCATTACTTACTCTTAACTCCAATCTAATTGTTATTGTCCTTGATTTACTTCTACAGATTCGTATGTTACCTGGCACTTAACAATATCACAATTTCTCTTGTCCCTCTATACTATATATATATATATATATACTTATACATATATATATTATATATATCTATATATATATATATATTATATATACTGTCAATAGTATATATATATATAATTGCTCAATATAATATATAGTATATTTTGCGATACAGGCGTATAAATAGTGACTCTATACGCAATAAGGCAGAGAGGTGTGAGTTATTATAATTTAACTACGTATTTTGAGTACCCATTTCTCATAAGTACAAACAAACTTACCGTATCAACGAAGCAGTGCAGGTTTTGCATGGACCTATACCCAAGTGGTCTTACAACCAATATATCTCAGAGAACATATTCGACACATCTACTGTGAAAAAGACTATAAAATAATTAATTCATAGTATAACATAATTGTCCTTGCAAAGTGTTATATAATAAGCACGTGTATTCAATCTAAATCTCAGTCATTTCCTCTATTATCTCCTTAAATCTTCTGATACCTAACTAATAAACCTCTAAACATATAACTGACACATAAACTCCTATATCCATACACCTTTCCACAACCTAATGTAGCTCCTCAATATCTCGTTAATTCCCTTGTGAGTCAATTCGTCACGGCCCCGCAATTCAGTTTTCGTCTCTTCTCTATACTAAGTTGCAGGCGCAGGCACATATCTTGCCCTGTAACAGGATATTTATTCTATATTCAATTGAATAAATTATTTTTGCTCGTCTTAGTATCCTCCTTTCTTTACCTCACTTTCGTAACTCTTATTGAGGGTTAGTCGCTCAGTCTCTCAGTGTAAAGGATTGTACTCAATACTCTATCTCACTGGTGAGTGATGCTGTTCGCTCCTGATAGACGGGCTTCGTCTCTCACACACTCCTCGAATTTACTCTCCACTGAGTCGAGAATGTACTCGAATAACTTCAAACTGTGCCAGTTTATTCCTTATTTACATAGCAATTTTATCGTTCAGTGGATATGTCGTGCTACGACCTTCTGATTTATCATTATCAATTTCTCGAGTGCTTATCTTTCCCTACCTCTCAAATCTTACATAATTATCCCTTTGACCCTCGCCTTAATAAATTTTTTGCCTTTAAAATTACTCTTTGTGCGTAGCCTTGTTTCAACGTAGCTCCACTCTAGCGTCTACTGATGGCGACTATCAATGCCCTACCCTTTTGGAATAACCTTGTACTACTCAAATTCCAGCACAACTAGTTGGTTTATTGTGATCATGGTATTCCCTCCTCAGGACAAGAGATTATACCACCAATCCACCTCTTAATTTACGCGTACTCCACCATTCCATCATTATCACGTTTATTGATAGGACAATCTCATGTGGCAACTCCCGGATATATGAGGCGAATAGGTTATTTGTACCTCGCGGAGTGTCGATGTCTCACGAGTGATAATCGAGTCATAAATACTTCCATATAAATGTGTCTAAGTTGCATAGACGCGGCATTAAAAAAACTTTCTTAGTCTCTCAAGGTACTGTTTTGAGCTCATACTCGACTGCTATGTAGTCGCACTCAGTTGTTCACTGACGATCCCGCAGCGACGATAATTGTGAAAGAAGTAAAATTCCTTTGACTCATTCATTTCTTAACCTTTTGCAATTCCTTCCAAAGAGCTTGAATTCGACCTTGTAGAAATTCCCCGAATTTTTCCTCGCTATTCCAAAGCAGGATTCATTTGAACCTATTCCCCCCCCCTACATGTGCAACTTTTAGTCTTTCTTTTTTTTTTCCTCCTTATAGATTTCCATACACCTTTGCTTTAGAGAACCTTTTCATAAATAATAATAAGTAAATAAGTAAAAAGTAATAATAGTAATTAATAAATAAATAATACATACCCTAAATTTACGCAGAGAATGGCAGACTCACAAAGAACACTGGCGATTGATATCAGTCTCTGAAAGGTCCTGATGAACAGAAGCAATGTAGATACGGTTGTAATGGTTTGCCTCTTCTGTTATTTCATCAATTACAGTTGATTTATATAAAAGGAGAAAAAGAAAAACAAGAGAACAAAAAGACTGAATCACCGCGCGAAATCGGAAAAAAATTCATGTATACTATAGTAATATATATATATATAGTGTGGATAGGGTATTATTCTAAGATATGTTCGGGTATGCTAGAATAGCGTGCTTGTAGGGATAGACGTAAAACATGTTACGATCGTGGATTTTAATGTACTTTATACTATATAATATATAGTGATAGAGTCATACCCTTAACACAGTATAAAAATTCAATGAATTTTGAATAAGTAGAGGTATTTTTGTATGTGGGTCATTATTTTTAAACACGGTGTTTTTTTAAACAAAATGTTTTTTTGTTTTTTTTTTAAATTACCTCTTTGTATGTATATTAAAAAATGTTTAAATTTATTTACAGTATTCCCAATACCTTTCTAGGCAGGGGCTCTTCGGGAGTCGGAGGCGTGGAGTCGTGTGCAAATTTTCCAGGGTCGGAAGTCGAAAATTCCTGTAAAAGTGGTAGTACGGAGTCGGAGTCGAAATTCCTGTGTAAGAGTCGTAGTCGGAGTCGAAAATTTATAAACTAATCATTATTATATATTATTATTATTATTATTATTATTATTATTATTGAACTGAAAGAAATAAACTGTAAGCATGCAAAGAATAGCATGAATTAAATTGAAACTTCAAAAAAATTTGCATCATAATTGGTTGTACATTTGTTGTTCCCGAAACTAAAATATATTTGCTTGTCATGTCTTTGCGCTGCGCCTACATCTTTATGTCTTCATATGAATGTAGCGGATGGTGATTTTTGACTAGCCAAAAACACTATAGTAAAAATCACTATTCGCGGATTGAGGATGAGGATTTTTTAGAGTCTTAGCTAACAAGTATTCATATATATTATTATATTATATATAATACTATATATATATATATATATATAGTATATTATATATAATAGAAAATTTTCCTGATTATATAATAGAAATTAGCATATTACCAGCAGAGTATTCGAAAAATAAACAGTTGGGGTCATATATATTCTTTGTTGCATTACAAGTGTTTTTTTCTTAAAAATAATCAGTACCTGTAAAGTTCTTCCTCATTTAGTGTTAAATGATGTTAGCAAGGTTCAAGATATAATACTTGCACAGATCAATGGGAATATTGGTGTTTACCTCGTCTTCCGAGATGTGGTTATTATACTAACGCACGTCATAGGTCCCTAATATACTTATGAACCATCATCATTACCATATTATCATACATGTCCTTAATCTCACATCTATACTATTATCAAATTATCTAACCTTTATTATTATTAATTATTATTATTCATTATATGCATCCTCAAATTATTATCATACTCATCTCATTATGTCATCATTATATCAATTATATATTTATTTATACTTCATTATTATATTATTCATATATTATTTATCTATATATTATATTATTATTATTAGATTTATTAATGTATCTATTATTATTATTATTTCATAATGTATTTTTTACTTTTATTTTATTATTATAGTATTCGATAAAAGTCATTATCATTTTTACTTTATTATTTTATCATTTATTTTTATCATATTAATATTATTATTATTTTATCATTATTATTATTATTATTATTATTATTATTATTATTATTATTATATTATTGTGATTGTGATATTCTTACTATACTTCTTTGTTATTATTATTCCTGTTAAATCTATTCGTATTATTACTATTATCATAGTAATATTACTAATCAAATAATTATTGTTTTTAAGGCAATAATATTGTTATAAGTAATATTAGGAGTATCATTATGATTCCCATTATTATTTGTATTATTATTGTTATTGCTTGTATCCGTTTCCCGAGTAAATATTGCTCGAACACTATCAACAATATTCCTAGTATTATCATCCTATCTCTATAATAAGGTGGCACCCTATTAAGCAACCTGTAGCAGGTCCAATATTAGAGACAGCAATACATCCCCATGTTGCTATAGGTTACTGACTTTACGTTTGCCAGAGTCTTCCGTTAGTCCAATCGTCACATCTACGAACATAACCACACCAATATTCACATCAGTACCCACTTGCACCCTTTCTAACTCATTTTACCACGAAAATGAAGAACATTTAAAGGTAACTTTATTTAAGACAAAACGCTTGTAAAGATACAAAAATAAAATATCCCCAAAATATGTCCCCCTATTTCGTAAACACCCTGATATATATAGTATATATATATATTATATATATATATATGTGATATAATATATAATATATAATACATTTATATATATATAATATATATTATTATATATATATATATATATATATATATATATACTATAATAATATATATCATATTATTATATATATATATATTATATATATACTTATATATGAATAGAGATATTATATATATTATATATATAATATATAATATATAGTATATAATAGTATATATAGTACTATATAATATATATAATATATAGTATAATATATATAATATAGATATTATATATAGTATATATCATATATATATATATATATAATGATTATATATATATATATAGATATATATATATATATATTAAAGAAGTAACTATATTGTCCTTTTGGTATAAGGACAAGTTGAAGATATTCTTCGCTGTTATAGGGCGACAGAGCTAGCAAACTGGTCCTTTCCTTTTTTTACTTGTATTACTGCTTGGACCAGTGTTAGAATCTTATGCGGCCTAGAAAACAAGATCGTCTGGAGACCTCTGGGTGAACAAGTTTTGAATCCTAATGAAAGAAGATGCTAAGTTCTACTGAAAGGGGCGAAAACCCTACTGAGAGTATTAACCAGAGGGCTGGCATCCGAAACAATTGCGAAAAGAAATGGTTTTTCTAAAATGCTGTAGTGAGTCTGAAGTTAAGAGTTTCGGGCCAGAAAAAGAAGATGCTGGTGGACCAACTGACAAGGCGAAAGCCCTTCCTGGGAAGTTGTTATATATATAATATATATAGATAATATATATATATATATATATATATACTTATACTATATATATAATATATACTATATATAACTATATATATATATATATATATATATAGTATATATATATAATATATATAGTATATATACTATATATATTATATATTATACCTGTGTTTACCAGATTGCGACGATAGACCCAACTCTTTTGCACCCCAGAATTCTCTTTCCCCAGCCTCAACCATTTTGAAAAAAAAGTTATATGCATATATTAATACTTGAAATTAATTAATTCTCAAATAATGTTAAAAAAAACTAAAGCTGCGGAGCCTTAAGAAGGGAGCAGTTTGCTCTTCTTTTTCTCAATGAGATCTGCCATCGACTGAAAAGATACTCGGCCACAGCTGCACTTATTTAAGGCAGATAATCGTATTCTCCGAGTTTGCAAGATGTGAAGAAAACTTTTACAATTATACACGCCATCAACCAATGGATCTTTATCCGATTCCAAGAAGTTTTGCTTTTTGATATCGTTCGATAGTATGCAGAGGTGGTCCTTTACACCCTCTGAAGAACAAGGACTCTTCAATCACTATAAAGCCAAAAGAAATATGGATTTTTGCAATGCGTTTTTGCTAACAGATAGTAAATGTGTGTCTGTTTCTGCAATCTTTTCCTTTTTATTGGCTGGTTGAAATTCCTGGCGTTTAGCAGGCATTTCAATCACATTAGGCATACTAAACTAAATTTTAATCAATTGTTGAAAACACGTGGTTCCAAATAAATTTTGGTTTTGATCTAGGATACAGAAAGCTTTACTATTTGCAGATGCGTAATCGTTTTTGCAGATTTTGAAATTTTATTATCTATTTCCACGCATTAGTGTTTCTGTGCTGACCATTTGAAAGTCCCTTAGCGAGCAGCTTTCATTCGTTGCATCTAGAGCGAATCATCGTCTGGCAAACAAGAATTTTCTGAGATAAATGAGATCTTAGCTTACATCTGTGCAAAACGTTTAAGAAAGTTAATGCGATTACCTAAAAATATCGCTTATTGATACGCATAGACCATAGAACAAGGCTTTCACCTTTGTGTTTGTTCGAAGCATAAAGGGAGACAGCTTCATTTATTTACCTCATCCTATCAAGATACGGGCGAGTCTTTGCTTCCTACCAGTAGAAATCTTGCGTATGACAGAAAGGTTGGACAGGAACCATTTGTCTCTCATAATTCATAAGATGGAAATACTATCCGCTATCCGCACAGAAAAAAGGATTGCATGCAGAGATGCGGAATGGCAAAGATGCGAGGATGCACGAGGACGCTAGAGAAAAAATTATGCGGGATATGCGGATATCTGCTACACCTCTAATCTTTACGGTATTCATTGGAAAGTGGTATATTTTTTTATTCTTCAAAAGCAAGCAAAAAAGAAAAATAGAGTTAGAAACAAAAAAAAATGTTTTCATTTTAAATTGTAAGCACTAAGATGAGTCAGAGTTCGAAATTTTGATTTGACTGCTGGAGTCGAAGTCGGAAAATTTTGAAATGGAGTTGTAGTCGGAGTCGGAGTGGAGTCGAAAAAGTTGAATGGGTAAGGAGTCGGAGTCGAAAAATTTATTTTACAACTCCGCAGCCCTGCTTTCTAGGCCTAAATATTGACTATTAATCCGGATTTCATTATACGGGAGTTATGACGAGTATAAGATAAGATAGAATTAGAGAGTATATAATATGGGTAGTGGGCTCTTCCTGATCCAATTTTGCAAGAATTAAGTCAATAAAACTTTACTAACATTGATTTTATCCTCATTTATATTATACTATTATTTATCTTTATTTATATATATACCTATTATATAATTATACTAGTATTAATATATTACTTTCATAGGTATATAACGGCCAAACAAATGGTATATACTTTTATATTGTCCTTCCAAATAAAGTGACCTGAAATTATATATTCTCTTCAAACTTATACCTACTTATACCTTCTCACTCCTATCCACCTCAAATGAGTTTACTATTTATGTGAGCTTAAAATATTTTAGTTATAATATAATTATATATTATTTATGGCGATTCAATAAAAAGGATGAGATAAAGTTGGTTTTGAGTGAGTTGG
>JABUQX010046046.1:17500-25000 GCA_015478945.1 Trachelipus rathkii | reverse complement strand
AAGAAAGCTTTCGATTTAGTGCCTAGAGAGAGAGAGTGCTGGAGAGAAAATATGCAGTGGGTAGAAAGTTGAGAGGAGCTCTGAAAGGCTTGACAGGAATAGCAAATGTAATGTAAGAACAGAATATGAGAATAAGAAATGGTTTGAGGTGAGAACAGGGGTTAAACAAGGAAGCGTGTTGTCACCAATTTTGTTTGTATCGTATCTGGATGTAGTGATAAAGAAAGTGAGAGAAGAAATCGGAGATTTGGACGGTGATATTTTGGCATATGTGGATGACTTGGCGTGCTGGAGCGAAGAGGGAGACAGGTTGAGAGAGGTAGTGATATGTTTTGCCAACAGGCTGAGAGAGGCCGGCTTGACTATAAACGCAGAAAAGACGGAGATCATGGTGGTCAGTAGAGAAGAAGGAGGAAGAGAGTTGAGAATAGAGGTGGAGGGGACTGAGATAAAGACGGTGGAGAAATGTAAATATTTGGGTGGAGTATTTGGAAGAGAGGGAGGAAATGTATAAGAGATCATAAGTAGGATAGCTCAGTATGGGGGAGCAGTAAGAGCAGTGTATCCCATACTGAAAGATAGACAAATGGGTGTGGAGGTGAAAAGGGTGATCTTTGAAGGTGTGTTAACACCGAGTACGACAACAAGAGAGGATAGTAGAATACAGTCGGAGAAGATGTACGTTTTGAGAGCGATAATGGAAAAGACTAGAAGAGACAGACAGAGAAACGAAAGAATAAGGGAGGAGGTTGGAGTGATGGCTATATTGAATAAGATGGATGCAGCTAGATTGAGGTAGTGGGGACACCTGGAGAGGATGCAAGAGGGGAGAGTAGCCAAAAAGAGATGGGAGTGGAGACCGGAGGAAACGAGACCAAGAGGAAGACCTAGGAAGAGATGGGAAAGCTCGGTGGAGGACTCATTGAGAAGACATGGATTGCCGTCGATGCAGGAGCTGAGGGAAGATGGAGTTTCGGAAGATAGAGGAAGATTCAGAAGAGTGCTGGCCCCGCTGACAGGGTCTTGACCCTTCCTGGGAGCGGTTGTAAATTGTAATATATATATATATATATATATATATATATATATATATATATATATATATATATATATATATATATATATATATATATATATATATATATATATATATATATATATATATATATACATGGGCGTAGGCAGGACTTCATTTAGGGGGAGCAAAGAAGTAGAGAGGAAAAAAAAATAAATATATATATATATATATATATATATATATATATATATATATATATATATATATATATATATATATATATATTTTTGTGATGGAATATATATATATATATATATAGTTACCACTTTTTAGCGTGGGAAAGGTTTGAACAAAGACTTGCAGTTGAATTTGTATTTAATCAAAAACACGGACCCCAGTTACCTGGGAATTAAACAAAAATAGAATAATTAATACTAAGAATAAAATAATATAACTAAATTTAACATAAAATATAATAAATAATTATTTTACATTAAATTTAGTATAATAAAAATGAATAAAATTTTGGGCCTATTAGATGGCCTACTTGTTGGCCTATATAAAAATTATTATGAAATAAAAATAATATAAATAAATTTAACATAAAATATAATAAATAATTATTTTACATTAAATTTTGTGTAATAAAAATGATTATTATTTTGGGCCTATTAGATGGCCTACTTAAAAATTTACAAAGTATTATTGGCCAAACGAAAATCGGGCGTAGGTTCCCCATGAAAGTGGCTTACTTAAGATAATAGGCCCTTAGTATATGCTAACCTAAGGGTGCTACCATGAGGATAAGCTAGCTAAGTAATTATAAATAAAAATATATAAAGAAATACTATATAATAACGCCACTTCACAGGGTACCGACATTTATCACTATTATTTACATTAATATATAATTGCACTGTCCATTTCACTCACCATGGCATAAAGAAGTAAATCACATGCTTTAATAAGCTTCAGATAATATAAAATAATAAAATATTCATAAATCTTCTGAGCAATTGGAAAGCGTCGATGTAAGGCGAAAATGGCGGCAAGATAAGATGCTAGAGGCATGTCAGTAGTATCAAAGATGAGGACGCACGACAGTCGTATTCATAATTTATAAATTTGCCATGGTGAGAAAAAGAGTTCGTTAATAAACTCCGCTATTGCATTTGCGTGCTATGTTGGTAAGATTGACCTGACCTCAATTACCACAGATACTCCCCTGCAGTGCTGAAGGCACGAAACTATTCCAAATAGCGCGCCGGCCATCGAATGTGCCTACCCCTGCTCGATATTCTAGGAAGCGGTTGGGATGGAGTCTGGACAGGATTCCCAGATTGTGAGCGGGTGATCGGGCGAGTCGGAACATCTGCGTGTGTCGTAAGAGTAGCCCGAGGTGGAGCTGGAGTTGAAGAATCCTGAGCCGGAGTGGAGGGAGGCAAGGATGACGATGACCGTGCGGGTGGAGTCTGAGCCGGTCGTATTGGTGCTGTTGGCTGAGGAGAAGGAGGAGGAGGAGGATAAGGAAGAGGATCAGGGAAAGGGAGAGGAGGAGGAGAAGGAGGAGGAAGAGATGCAGGAGGAGAAATAGGAACGTTAAAAGAACGAGTTGAAGGAGGAGAAATTGAAACAAAAGGTAAAGCGTCAGGGTCGAGAACAGGAAGAGGATTCGCCTCAAAGAAAGCAGGCTTAAGGCGGTCGATTGAAACGACTTCTGTGCGTGTGGGACGCTGGATCGTAAAGAATTTCTCCTTCCTAAGTATCACTGGAAAAGGTCCATCGTACTTAGGTTGGAGAGCGGTGCGGTGGGAGTCATGTCGAACGAAGACATGAGTGCAGGAGGAAAGGTCCTTAGGGATATAGGAATGCACCTTGTGTGGACGAGAAGGAGTTGGTCTCCACGACGAAGCACAGCGCCTCAAGCGGGTAAGATAAGCAAGCGGGTCGGCTGTAGAAGGAGGAGAAGACTGAGAGAAGAAGTCACCTGGAAGACGAAGAGGAGAACCATACACTAATTCAGCAGCCGAACAGTGCAGATCCTCTTTAACAGCCGAACGAATGCCAAGCATTACGAAAGGGAGAGCGTCAGTCCAATTTTCCGGATTGGGCTGAGCTAGAAGAGAAGCCTTTAGCTGACGGTGGAAACGTTCAATAATGCCGTTCGCTTTTGGATTGAAAGAAGTCGTGTGAATCTTCTCTGAGCCAAGAAGATTCATCAAATCTCTCCATAAGAAGGATTCAAAAGGTCTACCTTGGTCCGTTGTGACAGAAAGCGGCACACCAAAGCGCGAAATCCAATGAGCCAAGAAAGCTTTAGCTATGGATTCCGCGTTGGCAACAGAGAGAGGGATAGCCTCGGTCCATCGTGTGAACCGATCTATACACGTAAGAATGTATTTCTTACCGCGGGAGGGAGGCAGAGGTCCAACAATGTCGATGTGGACACGTTCAAAGCGAGCACCAGGGGGTAAGAAGGTGCCTAGAGGGGACTTGGTGTGACGGTGTACCTTAGAACGCTGGCAGGGAAGACAAGTGCGACACCAAGTTGCTACGTCGGCATTTAGATCAGGCCACACAAATCGGGCAGCAACCAGTTTGCGTGAAGCCTCAATGCCAGGGTGGGAGAGCGAGTGAAGATTGAGGAAAACAGCCTTACGGAACGATGCAGGTACGAAAGGACGAGGAGATCCCTGAGAGACATCGCACAGAAGTTTCTTCTCTATCCCAGGGAGTTGGAGCCACTCCAGCTTGAGAGAAGAATCTTGTGGAAGCGCAGGATCTTCAGTAGTCTGGCACGTTGCCATAGCGTTGTAGTCGATGTTGGGTAAGGCTGAAATCGCGTCGATTTCAATGCGGGAGAGAGCGTCAGCAGTGAAGTTGTCAACACCTGAAATATGTCTGACATCAGTGGTGAACTGTGAGACATACTCAAGGTGACGAGCTTCTCGAGGAGAGTGCCGTTCGTTTCTGGAGACCATAGCGAAGGTAAGTGGTTTGTGATCAGTGAGTATGTGGAACTCACGACCCTCCAGAAAGTAGCGGAAATGACGAACGGCGAGATACATCGCAAGTAACTCCCTCCCAAAAGCACTATAGCGAGTCTCAGGAGGTTGCAACTTGCGAGAGAAAAAGGCGAGAGGAGACCACACTCCGTTCAGGTGCTGCTGGAGGACACCTCCGACAGCAAAATCGGAGGCATCTACCTGAACTCTGGTCGGAGCTGAGTCCTGAGGGTGGACTAAGAGTGTGGCAGAAGCGAGTGCTTCTTTGGAAGCTTCAAAAGCAGCCGTAGCTTCGTCAGACCAGTCCACTTTTGTAGAACTGCCTCGGTGCTTGGGGCGGATGAGAGCGGTGAGGGGTCGAAGAATATCAGCGCCCGATTTGAGAAAACGATGATAAAAGTTAAGCATGCCGAGGTACTGACGAAGCTGCTTCTGAGAGACAGGCCTAGGGAAGGTGCGAATGGCCTCGACGCGCTCTGCAAGAGGGCAAATGCCATCCGCTGAAACAGTGTGTCCTAGAAAGGTAAGAGAAGGGACACCAAAAACACACTTTGCTGGGTTGAGACGCATGCCACATTCGTCCAACCTGGCAAAAACTGCACGTAGATGTTGCTCATGCTCGGCAGGAGAAGAGGAAGCTATAAGGAGGTCATCGAGATAAGCAAAGGCGAAAGGGAGACCTCTAAGAACGTCATCGATGAAGCGTTGAAAAGTCTGAGCTGCGCCCCTCAAACCGAAAGGCATGCGTGTGTACTCAAAGAGGCCAAAAGGAGTGATGATGGCCGTCTTCGGTATGTCCTCTACTGCTACTGGGATCTGGTGGTACGCCCTGACAAGATCCAATTTTGAAAAGATGGTCTTACCGGCCAGATTCGAGGTGAAAGACTGGATGTGAGGGACAGGGTAGCGATCTGGTATCGTACAAGCGTTCAGAGCCCTAAAATCTCCCACAGGCCTCCAATCAGAAGCACCTTTAGGGACCATATGGAGGGGGGAGGACCATGAACTTTTGGAAGGGCGGACGATACCAAGTTCAAGCATGTGCTCAAACTCCGCCTTGGCTGCCTTGAGCTTGTCAGGAGGCAGACGCCGAGCACGAGCGAAAGTGGGAGAGCCAGTAGTCTCTATATGATGGCGCACAGAATGTTGAACAGGAGAAGAAGAAGAACAAGGGTTCAACAGCGCCGGAAAATCCTTCTGCAGGATGGTGAAGAAGGGGGAGGTACCAGAAGAAGGAGCAACCGCAGAGATGCCTTTAAGAGCAGAAGAAACTACGGTACCTGCAGAAGACAGAGACGTACAACCGTCAACCAATCTCCTGTTTCTTAGATCGACCATAAGGTCGAAATGTGACAGAAAATCAGCTCCCAAAATGGGTTGGGTCACATCAGCAACCACGAATACCCAGGGGAATTGACGGCGAAGAGAGAGGTCTAAGGTGCACAAACGCTCACCATAGACAGGGATGGTACTACCATTTGCAGCGTAAAGAGCCCGGTCAGGAAGAGGGACAGCGGACTTTTGGGTAGTATCTCGAGGAAGAAGCGAAAACGACGCACCGGTGTCAATCAGGAAGAACAGGTTTGTAGACCTGTCGAAAAGACGCAGGACATCCTGAGACGAAGAAGGCGGAGAGGAAGAACAAACGGAGGGGTGGCCAGCTGGATCCACCGCCTTTATGAACCGCTGGCTAGGGAGTTTCCCGAAAAAGTGCAGGGTTGGTTGCACTTATGCGCTTTCAAGCCAAACCGGTGGTGGTAAAAACAATACCCATTTGGATATTGCTGAGGGCCTGGCGTGGGAGAGCGGTCAGAAAAGCGACGACCCGAAGAGGAGCGGTTGCGGGAACGAGAGTCCCTTTGAGACCGTAGCATGGCGGAGATGGACATCAGCTCCGCTTTCATGTCTGCCATGCCATGTTCCAAAGCCGAAAGACGGGTCTCTATACCCGAAAATCGGGAGGAACAGGGATCGTGAGAGGCGCTGGAGATGGACCAGGGGTACGAGGGATGGGGCGGGTACACCGGATAAGAAGAAGAAGTAGCAGCGGAAGAGGAAACCGGAGAGACCACAGAGGGGGGTGAAGAGAAGGTATAGGGAGAAGGAAGCGAAGAAGACGGGAGAGGCAATGAAGTAGGAGGAAAAGTAAGTGCCTGAGCTGCAGGAGAAGAGGAAACAGACACAGGAGCAGCGATGGCAGAAACAGCGGGAGCATTAGAGTTGAAGAAGCGTATAAGACCATCGGCTCTCTCTGCAACCTCCTGAAGAGTAAGTTTTGGATCCATCGATGCGAGGAAATACTGTACATCTCTGGGTAGTTTCTGAATAAAGAGAGTGCGGACAAAACCTGACTCCTGTGTAGTAGGGGGTCCACTCAGCAAAGAGAGCATCTGCACCAGGAGATCAGAAGGCTTCTGATCTCCTAGTGAGGTGCCACGTAGAAGTTCTTCGTACTTGGCTTCCTGAGAAAGGGACAGGCGGGAGATCAAGAGGGTACGAAGATCTGAGTAAGGGGTAGAAGAAGCGGACAGTGTAGGGATGGAATCCCTAATGCGGAGGGATACATCCTCAGGCAGGAAGGACAAAACCGTACTGTACTTGGTCGCCTCATCACTGATAGTACGAAGGATGCCATCTACTAGTGAAAACCATGTTTCAGGATGGTGAGGGTAGAAAGGAGGAAGACGAAAGTGGTGAGGAGGTGGAGGATGAGTGTCGTCGTTAGTCTCCACCATGACGAGGGCTGGAGAATGAAGTAGAAGAAAAGAAATGACGAAGAGAGAAGGTAAGAATTAGGAGAGGAATGAAGGAAGGAAGAAGGCAAAAGCACAGCACCAATACTAGAAAAAGTAAATAATGCAAAAGGTGACAGCGCGAAAATAAAACTAACTATTCTGTTTCCGGCAGAAATATGATAAAAAAAAAAAAAAAAATACTAAAACTTTTTTGTTTCTGGCGGAAATATAAATAAAATACTAAACTTTTTTGTTTCTGGTAGAAATATGATAAATAAAATACTAAAACTTTTTTGTTTCCGGTGTTTGTTACCTATGTATATATATATAAAACTGAAAATTTTATAAAATTAGTTATATATAAATATATTACAAATAATAAAAATAAAATTAGTTATATATAAATATATTACAAATAATAAAAATAAAATGATGAAAAGAAGTAATAATAATAATAATAATAATAATAATAATAATAATAATAATAATAATAATAATAATAATAATAATAATAATAATAATAATAATAATTATGCTAAGAAACAAAGTATTGTAACTTAAAACTGTTGCACATGCAACAGGACAGTCCTCCTTTGTCTGGCCTATGGATGGGGTCCACTGTGAGATTCAAAGTTGCAAAGAAATGGGATAGGCTGGGTGTTGGGAGCCTACTTCTTCGGGTAGGCTTCAAAGTCACTCCTATGGATCACTACTTTTTAGCGTGGGAAAGGTTTGAACAAAG
>JABUQX010046046.1:0-5000 GCA_015478945.1 Trachelipus rathkii | reverse complement strand
AGTTTCTTGCCCTTCCAAATTTTGTACCAAAGTTCTAGTTCTTCTTCTATGCCTTCTAAGTGGTAAAAACTATAAAATGAAGCTGTCTTTTCCTTTAACTCATCGATTGTTATGAGTAGCATGTGGAAAGGATGTAGATATGTCAATGCATAAGCAGGTGTATTTTCAGTAGAAAACCGTAATTCCAAAGAAGAAGTTATAAAATCCAGATACGGAGTTATTAAGGATCTTCTCCAGAACTCCGTGGGATTTGTTGCTGGATGGTTGCTGCGGTGCTGCTGCCTACCAAAAAATCCGTGGTATATTCAGATCAAGTCCCAGTTGCTCGGCGATTTCATTAACTTCTTTTAACACTTCATCGATGATTTTTTCTTCACCTTTCCGATGGCTCCTAACCATTTCCACAAAATGTTGAATGTGCTGCGAGGTTTTGACGATATCCAAGGTCTTAGATTGGAGAGCATTTACAACTGGCTCTAACATCGCAGAGTATTTCGCGATCAATATCATAGCATGATGAATGACGACTTACATGCTGCTGAATGCAACTGAAAAGCGCTTTTTCTTGTGGCGGTATTTCCTTCAATGGAAAGGATTTCTAATGCTTGCATCATTCGTACAAAGTGCTCCTTAAACACTCTGATGCACTTGTGTTGTTCATACCATCTGGTCTGGCATAGGCTTGGGATGTTTGGCATTAATTTTCTTCTCAAGACCGACTCGCGAAAAAAACGTAATAATGTCCTTTATAGTTCCCACAGTATTGCGGATTTCTGGTATTGTGTTCAAATCATTTACTACTAAATTTTGTTTGTGTGAAGAGCAATGAAAGAACAATGCTTTTTTATACTTTTTCCTCAATATTGCTTGGACACCTTCTTCTTTGTCAGACATCGTAGAACAGCCATCGAAACCCAAGCCCACGCATTTCTCGGGGATCCAGTTCTTCGGTCGTCGACAAAATTCGTCAATGGCTTTCGCAATGGTTTTGCGTCAAGCGCTTTCAGTTCTACAAAGCCAATAAATTCTTCTTTGACTTCATCGGACTCTTTGTCGAAATAGCGCAACACTATGGAAATTGTTCCTTTCCAGAAATATCAGCGGTTTCATCTGCTATTAAGCTATACGTGCACGCTTCTTTTACTTTATTAACGATGCTTTCCTTTATAGTAGTACCACATAGAGAAATGATTTTATTCTGAATCTGAACTGATTTGTATGTGGCATTTTTCTTCCCCTTTTCAAAATGGCTTTTCAATGACTGATCTCTGGCATCTATTCGTAAGCGGCACAAATTTTGCAACACTCCCTCATCATGATGCTTACCCCGAAGCGGTAAATCGCGCGTACAAGAAAATGTCACACATTGAAATTATTTAGAGGATAAATCATTTTTATTTTCTCTATTGAATTTATCTTTGAATGCTGGTTAAATTTTGGATGTCTACTGGCACGGTCCTGTAGGAAACAATCTTGCAGCTTTAACAAGCAGTTTTATACCAGTCTGTGTTTGTATGGCCCTTCCAAACCGCAATGAACGTCCTTATATTCTAGTGAGGGATTCTTATTGTTAAAGCCAAGCTAGGACCCCTCTGAACAAACTTTTATTTGGTGGAAATAACAAATTAAACTATGCAAAATGCTCCTTTTAGGCGCCTGGAGTATGTCAGCCAAGGTGAATATGTCTTCAACCATTCAATAATTGAATTTCCTCTTTAAGTGGTTAAGCATCTTCCAAAAAAATTATAGGTCTTAGGACGGAATCCAACATTCTTTCAGTAACTGTTTCTTTTTCTTAGTCGAAATCATAGATGAATGTCACGTATCTACCAATGTCATTTTCGTGACTGTCATCTACTGAAACGCTAGCTCCGAAATCTGAACCATATCTTAACTCGTCGAGGTTGCTGGGCTGGTGGTGTGGGTCTTGCAGTATTCTAGCGTGAAATAGTTGGCTCGATATGTGTTAGTGAGGTGTGTGATTTGCTTCTGTGTAATGTCTTGGTGGTTATAGTTGATTTGGGTGTTTATCTTCTCGTGTGTTTGCACCGCTACCATTCCAATTTTATCAGAGTTACTTCCTTTTCAAATTTACTGCAAAACAATATAGTATATTATTATATATAATTATATATATATATATATATTATATATATATATACTAACCACCTATATATATATATAGATATATACTAATATTAAAATAATACCATATAAATATAGTACTAACTATATATATATACCCTTTACCAGTTGTCACCACCACTCACGACCACGCACGGCCTCTCAAGTGAGGGGTGTTGCACGCCTTTTTTTAATATCTCTTCAAGAAAAAGTTTCACCCCCCCCAAAAACTTAACGCAAATTACGCAGAATGTGCGCAGACGCAGGCTTTGAAGTGAGGGAGATTAAATTCAGCAGGAAACACAGAAGATGGAAGAGAATTCCACAGAACCGAGATGGCAGGAAAGAAGGAAGCACTTCAGCGAACTAGCCGCTAGTTCGCTGAAGTGCTTCCTTCTTTCCTGCCATCTCTGTTCTGTGGAATTCTCTTCCATCTTCTGTGTTTCCTGCTGAATTTAATCTCCCTGACTTCAAAAGCCTGCGTCTGCGCACACATACATGCCGTCAAATATATACTATGCAACGACTCTAAGTCAAAGCTGACACCCACTACCAGAAGGGCAAGTAGCAACACCCCCTCCTTGAATAGGGCCTCGCCCGTGAGTGATGGTGACAACTGTAAATATCTGGAGTTGCCAATATCCACACAAAACTCATGCGCAGACACAGCACCCCTAGTGTTACGAGGGCGTCGTAAAGGTGGTGGTACGCGAATGACAAGTTCCCTCGAGCACCTGCCACTGCGGTACCTATAGAAAAGACAGCGGTACCTATAGAACAGAGATAAAGCACCAACATCGCGCCCGCAAAGGATAGGGGTCAAAGAGAAGTGAAACAGTACGGGAACAGAGTTTATTAACTCTTTTGGCTTTTGAACACTCGGAACCCTGTCCCCCAAACAAGGCCGGGAGAAACCAGAGCCCCCCCAGATATGAGAGCAGTACTCCATACAAGGGCGGATGAGGCCCTTGTATAGTTGGAGTAACTGAGAAGAGGAAAAAAAGTCTCGCAGTCTAAACAGAACTCCCAGTTTCTTTGAGGCCGCCCTAGCAACCGTTGTGATGTGAGGTTTCCAAGACATTTTTTTGTTTATGTTAAGGCCAAGGATGTTTATATTGTCAATAGGAGAGAAGAGAGAACCGTCGAAAGAGATAGGAAAGTTAGAAGATGTTTTAGAGAGAGGGAGATTTGTAGAAGTTGAGTTTTTAAAAGAAATTAAATTTCACAAGGTGGAGACGACCTAACCCGGAAATCCTATCCAGTTATCCGCGAGAATAGAATTCGGAAAGATTAAGACGAGAGGCCCAATTCTTCTAGAGTAAAGAGGGCAAGAATTAAATGAGATTGAGAAATAAGGGTCCGATCATCGGCAATACGAGTGCGATATAGTTAGATATGTGCAAAGGTAAAGAAGGATCATTAATGAAAAAAGAAAGAATAAAGTGGCCCGAGGATAAGACAGAACCTTGAGGAAACCACCACAATTAACACGAAAAAGGAAGAAGAAGTCGCCCCATAAACAACAGCCGATATTGAGCGATTTGAGAGAAAATTAGCATAAGTGAGCAAAGAGAAGGAGCGAAACCCAAAGGAGGAGAGTAGACATTATTTAGAGCAACAAAAAGCTGACGCGTGCCATACACCGCGTCAACAATGCTTTGGATATTTCAAGTCGCCACCACGCAAGCTCCTACGTTAGTTATCCTGCAGCGGCGAGAAAACCATAACATTCAGTTAACGACCTAAGGAAAGTATATCGCCCAGTAGACTCGAGCGCGAAAAGCACCCGTCACTCGGCGCAAATCACGAAAAGAAGTTGAATTGAGATTCCAGCTGTGAAATTCTAAGAAATGGAGGAGTTTGAGAAGGGTTTCAAAAGATCTTAGATAGAATCAAGTGAGAGCATAGGGCGAAGTTAGAAGGTCAGAACAAGGCTTCCTTTTTTCGGAATCGGCTGGACGTGTGCGCGCTTCCAACACTGAGAGAAAAGTATTAGATTTGAGACATAGAGAATATTTGTTGAACGAGGGCCAGGGGTCAGCACGGAAGCAACATTCCCTCAAAATTCGGAGAGGAATGTATATATATAATATACTATATATATATACAACCTACCTAACTAATTCCAATAAACTATATTAATACTATATAACTATAATAACCTATCACAAAAACATACTATTTACACTACCAATACCTAATACTCAAAAACACACAAATATTATATATATACATATATATATAATATATACGAAATCAATGAAGGATTAGGCACAGAGGGTAAAAAAAGAAGTAATTACTTATTATAATATATTATATTATAATATTAATTATATTATATTATATTAATTGACATCAATGTTCAAAATAATTAATAGTACATGTTAAGCAATTCTTTAACACAAGAGTTTGGTTTAGTTTTATTAATAATGAGTCTATTATCGTATATGGTAATTATAACCCCTTCTTCCGTAACTTAGGGTTCAAATTATTAACAAGCGGCTCCACAGTGACAAAATAAGATTCCACTAAAAGAGTTTAAAGACAATAATATTAATAACAAACTTAATTAACTCCAGGCTTCGCATTAGCGCCGATTTTTTAACACACCCTCCCCTTGTGAGTGGGGATCTTCAACTGCCTTCCTTCCTTCAACTCCAGGCACTCTTTTTGGGAGCACGCTTCCGCGACTGTCCATTACATTTGAAGGTCCAACACAAAGAACCGTAATAATTTTAATTTTATACATGAAATTAATATTAACAATTTTGACATACAGAGAACAACCCTTTTTTTGAGCAGTGTTACAGGATGTATATAGCTGTGTTACAAGCTATTACGAGAGGTGTACATAATTATTCGTGGAGCAGGATTCT
>JABUQX010046045.1:17500-24713 GCA_015478945.1 Trachelipus rathkii | reverse complement strand
ATAACAGAACGTCCAGTTCGACGTGAATGTACGGAACACGACCCCCCTCCCGTATTGATGAGGGTTGAAACTATCGACCCCTTGTACCTTGAAAACCGTCTTGTAAACTCTATGGATGCCATGGTGGCGTCGGCGGTTTCGTCGATGTGGATAAACGTTGTCCATATTCTGGCACAATTCTGCGAAGCATTCCTGTGTGCTTAATGTAGAACTCCAACATCCTGTGTATACTGGTCACGTGGCATGTTTCAAATGTATGGTCTGACTAAAAAAACCACTCTGAAGTTATACGTTTCACTACACTTTATTACGCATAATTTGTAGATTATGACATAACCTCCATATGATAGCTGTTAGTTGTTTGTACACATTCACATTGCCGTATTTATTAGGCTACATATCAATGTAATCTAAAAGGGTATGCATTTTAGGTATTTTAATTTAATTCCTTTGTTAGCTGTATCGATATTTTTAAATACTATTGGATATGCCTAATGTATTTAACCTAATTATTTCATATTGACACGTTTCGGCTTTTGTAGGCACATGATGTCTACAGAGGACGTCTAGTTGTTTATGGGTGCAATGCGTGGAAACGAACAACCGTATCAAATAATGTCGAGAGAAAGAGCCCTCCTCATTTTTTTATGTGCATTTCACAGAAGCCATAAAAAAAATATCATCCCATTCGACATTCTCATGTTTTTGTGCGCGGTTTTTCGTATTTGCCGCGTGCGCAGGACCACCAACCGTTAACATATCGCATCCTCCTTAATGAATTAAATAATCGAAATTAGATTCCTTGCACATTTTCATACTTAAACATCCCGTTATGCGTGATACTTCGCTTAAAACAGAACTTGGTTGAGACACTCCTGATATATTATATATATATTATATATATATATATTATAATATATTATATATATATATTATATATATATATATATATGTATATATTATATATATATAATATATATAATTATATATATATTATATATATATATAAAATTGTAATTTAAAAATATTGCTTGTAAAATTCTAAGAAATTTATTGAGGAATATTAGCAGAATATTTCGACCCAACTTGGTCGTCCTCGTTCAGCTGCTAATAAACTAAAATTAAATATAATTAAAATACATAAAAATAAATTTAAAATTATTACAAAAAGTTTAGGTTAATTTTGAAAAAAGGTTGAAGAGTTAAGAATGTTGTTAATGATGGGATCTATTTGTGAATCATTTCTTTGTATATAATTTGTTTATGATTAGAGTAGTCGTAAAATTGCTATGCATATCTCAAGTGTAGGGTTTCATCCCTGGGCCCAGCGTGGCCACAACCATACCCCCTCACAAAAACCCGCCCATTCACTCCTATTATGGACCTTTATTGCTCGCCTCTGCCAAACTTCACATTTCTCTCCGTCATCATTCGGTTTACTGACTCAACCACTTTTTTCTTCGGTCTCCCAAAACCCATACTTTCACTACTATACATTAACAAAAGTAACAACATACCCTCATGTAAGAACCCTAGTGCACTCAAGACTTAGTCCCTTTACATTCCACCAACAATATTAATTGCACCAGCCACCTTCCTTGCCATTCACAACTTTCCTACTACACTCGCATCATCCGTTCCCTTCTTCATCCAACATATATCCTAAATATTAAACTCAGACAATTGTTCCAGCTGCTCACATCTAACATAACTTCACACCGAGGACTGTCCTCACTCACAACCATAACCTTACTCTTTATCTACGTTTACTTTCAAACCCTCCTTTTACACATTCTGCCAAAATCTCTCTACCAATCCTCTCAAAACTCTTCAGATATTCCTTACACAAAACCAAATCATCCACATATAATAGGTAGGGCACCCTCCACTCACCGCCATTTCTCCATTCATTTCAACACCAATTTCCTGCCACCCCTTTCTAATTTTCTTTTCATAAACCCCAATCCATATACAAATTGAATGAACCAAGGGGACAACAACACATCCTTGCCTCACTCCGCTATTAATATAAAACCCAAATCACCTTTTTTACACTATTTATCTTACATCACCGGAAAATTCTAAGGAGGGGTTTTGATGTCCATATATATATATATATATAATATATATATTATATATATATATATATATATCTTATATATATATAGATATATATATTATTATAAATATATATATATATGCCCCTTCAGTAGGTGTATTGGCTACAGATTTATCAGAGCGATTAAGAGTAGGAAAGGAAGGTTTACAAAGTTATTTTTTGGAGCAAGAAAATTAACTATGTAGGACTCAGCTTTAAGCTTTAGTAGGAACACGCTTAGATATTCCATTCGAGGTTATTTCCCAAATTAACGTAGTGGAAAAGGGGTAACAAATGTTTCCAGTTACGAGTGTTCATTTGGTCCATCATAATGTACAATAACAGATGTAACCGAACATAAATTTAGAGGAGAGAAAGCTGCTCATTATCGCCTCTTCTCATCAGTTTTTATTACTTGACTGTCATTGTCTGAAGATATTAATACTCTCTTCAGAGTTACCAACTGAGGAAGAAGATAAATTTTTTGCAAATTATCCTCATGATTATTTAAATGATTGGAGTACAATGATACAGTTGGTTAGGGATTAGAATAGAATTGTCATGGGATGGGTAGACATTTATTTTATCATCAGAACGGCCGTACTGGCAGAAAGAGTCATTAAGTTCTTGCAACCTTAACAAATTCAGAGTAGCGTCATGTATTACTGAAAGTTAGCGAATTTAATCCTGGCCTGTAATTTATTTAGTTCTTACTGAGCCATGGTCGAATTGATTCAAGTGTGCCGCAATTAATCTATATTTTGAGAGAGAACTTCGTTGACTCTTGTTTGAGATGTCACGACATTTCTAATGTTGGATGACTGACGGAGTTTGTGTGCTGTTCACTCAAGAAAAGAAACATAACTTGCTTTATATTGGCAACCAGCATCTCTTTAGGACACCAAGTGGACATCATCTGGCAATAGGTTCCATTTCGACAACATTTCATTAAATACGTCACTGATATGTTCACCTGTGTGACATTCAGTGAGAGGTTCAGAGCACGACACAAAATTTGGCCTCTGAAATAATTGTCAACGGCATGAATAGTCAGAGAAAACAAAGAAACTCCTCAGAGAAAACAAAGAAACTGCTGATTGAGTATCTGACCATTCGTTGGTGGAGAAAGCTAACTTGGATGATTATTTGATAGAGGTTGTTAATTCTGAAACTTTTTCTTTCAAATAATATCTCTGTAGTATTTCCTTTAAGTAGTGTGATGAAAGAGACCGATACTTTTGCTAGCCGTACAAAACCAAGAATTTCAGCGTGACGAAGGCAGAAGATCATCGCTTTACATATAATTTCTGTAAATTTAATATATCCATTCCTTTATGATTTTTCGTTTCATTGTCCCATATATTTTGTATTTTATATTAGTTTTTTTCAAGAGTAATGTTCAATCCTTTCTTAAATCTGAATTGGGATCCTTTACTTTGTTACTCATTATGCTTTCTACATTTTCCTGTTTTTTGCTGCTTAGATAAGTTCATAACCCGGAGTATCATTCACTGATTGAAGAACTATTGGGGAATTCCTTCAACAAGTTAATTCGAGCGAAAATATGACTTCACAAATACGAGTCGATCATATAACATTGCCTAGATTTCATTGTGACTCAAATTAACTGTTACTACCTGTACATTGAGGCGACGGCCACTAGTCAAACTAATTCTAATGAGTTCTCACAAAAGTTGTTAAATTTTTCTAACAAGTTCCATCAGAACATTTTCTAATAGTATTCCGAGTTTCCGAGTGCAAATGCAAATAATTTATTTTTAATATTTGTGAATGCGGAAAGTCAATGCGAATATTTAAAAGCATGCGAATATATAAAATAAAAAATATATATAAAGATACATATATATATATATATATATATATATATATATATATATATATATATATAAATATATATATATATATATATATTATATATAATATATATATTATATATATATAATAGCATATATATATATATATATATATTCTTCACACCTTTTCTCAATAAAAAAATAGTCGCTGGAATTGTACAGTTACAACAATTTTAGCTTTTCTTGTTGATTCTAACAAAATTTAAAGTATCGTACGTTGTTATTAAAGTACTTGCACTGTCAAAAGTGTTTATTAGGGTAGTTTGGTAAAAAGATAGCTGGAGTATGTTTCCAGACTTTACCAGTCATGTAAGATTGAACATAGCTGTTAAGACTGAGGTCAGAGATGAGCATTAGAAAAAATGAGACTGTGTTAGGAAAAGGCGTGTGCTCGCAGAACCCTTGCTCAATGGAGTTCGTTTATGTGAATTGAAGAGCTCAGAAGAGCATTGTCCGTTATTAATAACGATGAAATAGAGAGTGATGCAAACAATTCCACTTGATCAGATGGAAAAGCCTAGACTCAAACCATTTTAAAGAGAACAGTTTGAAAGTGTGGAATCACTCCAGATGAGTGAGGCATACTCTATAGCAGGGCAAACGAACCCCCTGTTAAAGATTCCCAAACTGAGGGCCGGGAAGGGAAATTCTGATGTGCCTCAGAACACCCCAACCTTTTAAGAAGGCTTGTTAAAAAAGAGAAGTTAATATGAACTTCCAATTAGGTCACGAGAAAAATAAACACCAAGAATATGGAACCGACGATAGGTTTTGAAAGTTTATTGTTTTCAAAAAGGAAAATGTTATAGGCCGGTGTTAAAAATCAATGTGAATGAAAGACGAGAAGCTCAGCTATTGAGTAATGAAAACAACCTTGTTCTCAATTCCCCCAGGAAATTTCGAGAAAGATTCTTTTTTCAAGTTGATCCAAGGGGGCCCTTCTAGCGTGAGCTAATTTTTGTTGAAAAGAACGTCTATCGAAATGAGGGGAGTAATGAAGGGTGAAGTCTTCGACATTGGAGTAGATGTGTGATGAAGCAATAAAGAGAGGTCTTTTATGAAAAGTAGAAAAGATTAGAATAAAACAGAACCATTAGGCAACACCACATTTATAGATTTTAGAGGCTAAGAAAGTTGACATGCACCTTTCTACTGAAAAAAGAGGACAAGAGGACATTAAAGCATTGGACGAGCAGAGAAAAGATTAGAAGAGATGAGATGTTTTTAAAACCTGCCTGCTAGGTAGATCGAAAAACTATAGAAAGGAACAAGAAGCTTTATAGAGATTTGGCGATATTTTGAGAGGGTTGAGAATTGGTTCCCTTTTTTGTACAGGAGCACCTTTCCAGCAAGAAAAAAAGCCAAAGTAGAAAAGACAGAGGGCGGAATAATTTAACCAGGCAAAGTGGCAAGCTGAAAGCAAAGTTTGGAGAACTAAAGGAAGGAATTACCATCAGAACAGTAAGCTTTCTTAGTGTCAAGCTCTGAAAAGCAGAAGAATAACATCTTTTGAAGAGTTACAGTATTAGCATAAAAAATGTTGAAGGTAGGTTTGGAGAAGAAGGAATAATCACTGGAATCGTCTATGGTGCGAATAGAAGGAAAGGTTGAGCCAAAGAGTTTTAGCTTTAGGGAGGTTAAATGGCAGTTATGCCGACGGAAAATATTAAAAAAGGGAAAGAGGAAGAAAACAAAGTTAAGATTTAACATTTTTTGAAAAATGTCCAGATATTACGTATGGGTAGGAGCCAGTAAGATTATATGCATTTTCTTACTGAGAAAGTAATTTGTTGGTTTCATGGAGGAATAGGATTTTGAACGATTTTGGGATGAAATATTAGTTGCAAGGATTTCTGGAATTTGAAAATGACAGTAATTCCTAAAGGCAGCGTTCCTGTGGCTAATAGCACGAGAAAACAAGCAGAGTTAAACCAAGGTTTGCTACGTTTAGTTGAAGTGTAAAGATCACGGACACTGCATGCATCCATGATAGAAGAAGAATTAACTCGCGCTTTGCACACTCCGAGAGACCCTTTCCACGAAAACTGTAGTCATTCCATGGGAAATCATAGAAGTAAGACAGTAAGTTCCGACCCTGTAGCAGAAACCGAATGCCAAAAACGTTTTTCTCCCGTAGTCGGGGGTCTTTCTGCAGGACGACTTGAAAGAGATAGAACCAGAAAACAGGATATGAGAGTGATCGGAGGGACCCATAGGAGGAAAGAATTTAACAGAAAAAGGATTTAAGAATTTAGAGATTAGGAAAAAAAGGTCTAGAATGTTGGGCTCATCTCAAAGACGATCGGTGATACGAGTAAGGAACTGCACTAACTGCTCAAGTTATTCTGGATAAAAAAAGAAAACTAGCAAAGTTCATAAAAACTTGAGCTTGAGGAATTAGAGGAAAGCAGTTGGCCGTTAAAATAAACCAAGAATGATGATTTCGGAGAAATGTGAAGAAGAGAGAGAATGTGTTCTAATTTATTATGACAGGTTATATTGAGCCATTAGGTAGAATATTCGGAAAACTCCAAATCAAAGCCACGGGAACAAACGATTGCACACATTGGCACAACTGCCTTTGTCTGAAAATTTAGGGAAGAAATAGTAGGAGTAAGAGTAGAGTTTGAAGTCGGAACGCTTAAAAACCTAAATTTCGGTTAGGAATAACAGATGAGGTTTAGAGGAGGAGAGGTGATTTCAACAAAATGAAAATTAGATTTAAAACCGAGAAGGTTGCAGAAATTTATGAAGAAAGGCGACCGTACATCAAAATAGGCCGGCAATTCCGTGAAGACACCAACTTCATCACCGGAGGCTTTCAATGGCATTTAATGAAGATGATAGTAGGGTTATTTATGGAAGCTACCCCTATAGGCTTCTCCGTGGCTAATCGGGTGGCTGCCATTTTGCCCCATTTTTTTTCTTTTTAAGAGGTAAGTGTTGTCTGTAATTGTATTTTATGGTGTGTGATAAGGGAGAGCTTACTCCATCGTAAGAAGAATATGGATATGAACACAAAAGGGAAGAACAATTGGGCACTGGAGTGCCATGGGATGTACTCTAAGACTCCATATGTGCTCAATGGTGGGTAATCTCATCGCTTCAAGGAGCGCGCTACTTTTCTTCGATATAATATATAATATATATAATATATAATATATATATATTATATATATATATAATATTATATATATATATATTAAGATATATATATATATATATTATATATATTATATAA
>JABUQX010046045.1:0-2500 GCA_015478945.1 Trachelipus rathkii | reverse complement strand
CCCATCCTAAATTTTAGAGCAACTTATAAACAATATTTTATTAAAAACAAATATACTTTTAAGAACCTTAAGCAGATTAAATCAAGATAAAATCATAGAGGTGTTAAAACTAAACACCTAAGGGCGGAATATAGTATTGCTTTTTGTTTAAACTGTAATTTACTGACTTTAAAACTACAGTTTTACATTGTTTTAACATTATATGTTTTTACTGCTTATAACTAACACATATTTTATAAACATACTACACATAAAAGCAGTAAATACAGTAAAAATCAATTAGAGGATAGTAACCTAACAGGAACCTAAAGGGGGGAGAATATAGGTAATATAGCTATATAGAATATTAATTAAGCATGTTTTACTGCTCTATAAAAACACAAATAGTTTTACATCGAACTTATTAATCAAATAGTTATTATAACTGCTGTTTATAACTCATAAGTTAATTACTGCTTAACATTACATAATTATATACTAGCATTTACTACACTAATTCATTAACAATTACATACTTTAAAGCACAGTTAAAATCAGTAAATCAATAGAGGTGTGAACTAACACCAAGGGGGGGATTAGTATGATTTTGTTTTACTGTTTTACTCTATTGATCTGCTTTACTGCTTAACTTTCTGCTATTAAAAGCTTTAACTTTCTGCATATTACTGCTTTAAAACTTTCTAACATTTACTAAGTTTTAACTTATATGCAATTTATGGTTTAACTCATATATTTTATTAACATTATGTTTATTTAATATTAGATTGTATAAAATAAACTATTGAAATTATTTATTATAATTAAATATATTTATTTATATTTTAATTTTCTTTTCCATAAAAAAAAAAATTAATTAATTCTTCACTTAATAATTATTATTAACCTAATTGTGTATAATTTAAACTTCATAGAGCCATAATAGTAATATTATTATTAAGAGCAACACCACACACACACACAACTACAAACAACACACACACAGCACACAAACCACACACATACACTTACACATAAACACACATTCACTATGACACTTATGACCACACATTCACTGATGGACACTTAAATTTTTTTTAACCCACATTATAAGGGAAACCCCCCACTTACATTATACACTGTTAAACCACATTAGCAGTCACACAACACCATTCACTATGAATATAACTTTAATAACACACATTCACATAATGAACACATTACATTTAGCCATAAAAGACACTACATTTCACTTACTACTCACACACCAGATTTACTTATACAACTCACACAGATTTACACTCACACAGATATACTTTACACTCACAACACAGAAATTACTAAATACACTTGGCCACAACAGATTATTACACACACACACACACACCACACACAAACACACACACACACACATTACACACCCACAGCCACTCACTTATACATATAACGTATAATTTATTAAAACATATTTATGTTTTAATTAAAAACGTACAGATATATATATAAAACTCATTTCAAATATAACTAAAAATTATATTCAAAGTTTCTAATAAAACATATCTAAAATTTTGACAAAAGAATTACCTGCAATTGAGCAAGA
Organism: Trachelipus rathkii; assembly: GCA_015478945.1. NCBI lineage: Eukaryota > Metazoa > Arthropoda > Malacostraca > Isopoda > Trachelipodidae > Trachelipus > Trachelipus rathkii. Next base: position 924 of record JABUQX010046045.1, on the reverse strand, counting down.
ATATTTATTATAGTTAACTGTTAATACTATTTTGTTTATATTATAACTATCAAGTTTTAAAATAACTTTAACTAAAATTTGTACGAAATATTTATTAAAAACATATATTTTACGTTACCTTAAAGCAATAAATCAAGTAAAATACAGTTAAAAAGACCAGCCCCTACACCCCTCTACATCAAAGCTATGCCACGTATTAGTTCTATTGACTTACTGCTTATAACAAATCATCTATTAGCATAATAATAAGGTATAAAAATAAACAAAAATAAGTTCCTTCTCTGCTCAAACATAACATGAATATTTTAATATTAAAATCATTCTAAGTTTTTATTTAAAAAATAACAATTATTCACTTATACATTTATATTATTCACTCGATGTTAACTAAAAATATTTCAAAAGTATATTTTATTTTTAAATAATTACGGGATATTTCTTTGATTATTGGAATTATTAATCTATGTACATAATTGACAAATCCATCACGAGAAACACAAAAAACAACCCGCACTAACCCTTACGATACGAAACTGACCTCTCAATCTGTAAAATGTGTATGAAATAACTACAATTTAAGGTCTAAATTTAGAGAAATAATCCTTTTAGTAACCACAGAGAGAAAACGATTTAAGCCATAAAATTCCAGGTCAAAATATATTTCAAACTGACCTTTTTATGTAAAAAATATGGTGCAATAACTACGTTAGGCTAAAAATTTAAGGCCTTAAAATTTAGGAAAGCAATTTTTGTAGACGGGCTAATTATAATCCATAAGTTGACACAGGATCAAAAAGATAAATTCACCGTATAAGACAGAATCATATAGTATATAATATATTTTATAATAAATATATATACAAACTCAAAACATAAACTGGATCAGAAAAGCTGTAGAATAAAGAAAAGAGAAATGTAATTAAA
>JABUQX010046044.1:12500-22339 GCA_015478945.1 Trachelipus rathkii | reverse complement strand
CTAACGTAAAGAAATTCTATTTGTACATACTTGACAAAAACTATTGTCTCGTTAGAATTATAATTTAATAGAAGAATAATATATGAATGTATTAAACTATTGCAATTTAATTACCTCTACCATTTTGAGGGAAAACTTAAAGCAAAGGTAGAAAAAATGGTAAAGTTATTTGATCTTTGATGTAAATAGAGGCAAATTGTTTTGCTTTCAGTAGTTTGCTATGATCTTAAAATTTAAAGCGATGGAATTTCGCAGCTCCAAAATGCGAGATTGATTGCTGGTAAAAAGATTTTCTTTTACTGATTTAACACTCCTATTTTGTGGTGAGCGTTATATGAAGAAGGATCGAAAAGATAGGCTTCAGAATTCATCTCGAAGAAACATTTTCAAGGTAAGGTGTGAGAAGAAGAAATATCTTCCGTTTTAATAATTTTGTATTTTGAACATGAGTCACGGTGAATATATAGCAGTGTTTAAACGTAGGTGAATTTATATCAATAATGCGGCGTAGCAAGGTTACTTGCCCTTAGATTTGGTAAGACGAAACTTGGAACAAATCATAAGTAATGTAAAGACTTAGACAGTGGTCTTAACATTATTTATTTCTATTAATACGCGCTAAAAACTAAGAAAAACTAAATGTACTACTAACTTTTCATAATGCTTCTCAAACAAAGATTGTTAATAAAAATCCGAAAAGAAAAGGACAAATTAATATCTTTAATCATTTCAATTATAGCGTTTTGTTGATTTATTGTGTGTGATTTATGGGCGTGAATAATTAAATGGAGGATTTTAATATTGGCTTATTTCTCTTTAGTGTATCAGCATCCCTCTCATTGAGCGGGCAAGTTCAGTTGGCTGGTCAGTGTATGGCCCGCTCCCTTGATAAACCCCTAGTACAAATCTTAACGAATGTGTCTGAAAGATCAATATCGCCCCAGTTAATTCACCAAAGAATGTCAATATCGTAACTGGCATTATTAAAATAAGTCTTAAGGTATTTAGTTGTTCCCTTTTATTTAAATTAGTAACATTGTATTTAAAGTCTCTTAAGTCAAATTCTTATTTCTCAAGGACGTTTCATATTTTTTCATGCAATTAGGAAATAACTCACTTTTCTAAAGGGCTTTTCTTTTTCATTTTTTTAAACTGTATACTTAAACTGGACACAGAAAGAAAACTTAACATGAACCTTAAATCTTTTATTATTTTTATGATTATGTATGAACATTATCGAGCTCAGGCCAAATATCCTGAGTTTGTAAAAGACTCCAGATCAGGCCAGATATCATTTTCAGTATTCGACCTCTGACCAGACTTAACTTCTATCAAGAATTGAATATTTTTTCCTTAAAGATCTAAATATTTATTTTCACACAGATTAATCATTTGCTAACTCAATTTCGTATAGTAACTGAAAAGTATATAATATTTTATAATACATATATATATATATAATATATTAATAATATATATATATATAAATAAATATATATATATATATATATATATATATATATATAATATATATATATTATATATATATATATATAAATATAGTATATATATAATATTTCGTATAAAACTGAAAAATAGTATATAGTAGATAGATTCCATTAGTTACTTTAATTATACGTGATCATATATATAATTTGTTAATAAACATAATATATATATATATATATAATTATAATATATATATTATATAATATATATATATATATATATATATATATATATATATAAATAATAAATATAATATATAATAAATATTATAATATATATATATATATATATAATATATAATACATATATAAATTAATATATATATATATATAATATATTATATAGTTTAATATATAATATTATATATATTAATATATATATATATATATATATATAATATATCCAAAAAATTTACTCTGCTAGTCTTAACACAACTCGCCACTTAGGAACACCGGGCCCCGGCCAACCCCGGCCATGTTAGCAACCCGCCATTTTAGCTAACCCCGGCCCCCGCCCCGGCCAAAAATCAGGCATAACCGGGGTTTTCTACCGGGGTTATCTGAAAATTACACCAAATAATAAGAAGGCTCAAATCAAACAAAATAAAAAAATATATTTATTCCTTATCTCTTTGTTATAAAATGATGCAAAATATAAAACATACCTAAAAATAATAATTTTATTTACTATGATTTAAATTAAAATTGAGGCCAAATTATAATTTTCAGCTTTAACAAAAAATTTCGAAATCTTATATATCAAACGAATTCGGAAAAGGAAAAATATCAATTGTTAAAATATTAATTATATTATTAAAGTAAATATCTTCAAGAAAAATCGAAATATTCGAAATTCTTTTCAAAAATTATATTAATGAAAATAATATATATATATATTATATATATATATAGTATATATATATATATATAATATATATATATATATAATATAAGTATATTTATTATTTTAGTTATGTTGGTTGTGTTATTTTAGAGTTTTTTTATTAGTATGTTGTAGTTTATAGTGGGAGTATTTTATTTATTATGTGTTATTTTCTTGTTATTATGTGATTATATATATAGTATTATTTAGTTGGAGTAATGGTGTTTTTTTTTTGTATGGAATTGATGTAGGGGTTTTTTCGTAATTGTATATGGTTATGTGGTTAGGTGGTTGTTTATGTGTTTTTTTAGTTATGTGTGTAGTGGGTGTTTATTATAATTATATTTGTTTATTATTGTATTTTTTATTTGTTTTTTTAGGTTTTATAGTGAGTTTATATATATATTGTTATTTTTTTGTGTTATAGTATTGTAGGTTTCGGTCGTGGCCGTATGTGTTTTGTTGGTTTTTGTTTATTTTTTGTTTTGTTTTGGTTTTATAGTGGTAGTATAGTATGTTGAGTTGTTTTGGGTGTGTTTTTATTTTGGTTATGGTGGTGTTATTTGTTTGTGTGATGGTGAGTGTTGTGTGTTGATGGGTATTGGTGGGGTGTAGGTTTTGTATTGGGTGGTATGTATATTGTGTGTTATTATGGGTCTGTGTTGTGAGTTGGTTGTTTTTTTTTTTTTAGTTATTTTTTTTTTTTTTTTATGTGGTTTGTTTATATATATAATATAAAAAGTGATATTGTATATAATGAAGATGGGAAGTTTTCAAATTTCCAGCCGATGCCGTATTCCGATTCTCGATACTCAGGGGTGTTCAAAGAGTCCGATCCTATCCTGATTCATTCCTATATCTTTAGGGTATATAGTCTGGTTTAGTTGAGTGGGTGATAGTGTATGTTATAGGGGTAGTAGTGTATATTAGTTTGTATATATATTTATTTATAGTATATGTATTTAGAGGTAGTTATAGTATTTTATAGAGTGAAATGGTGTAATGTTATTTATTATATATGTTATTTTGCATCTTTAATAATGGTTTATATTATTGTATTATTATATATATATAATATTTTATATTATATTTATATATATATAGTATTATTATATAGATATATTATATTATATATATCTATCTTCTTCGGGGATATCTGAGTTGGCGCCAGCCCCTCCAATAATGAAAATTGCAGGCATTTTTATATTGATATAAGAATGAAGATCAGAATGTTAAAAGAGAATTGATTGCTGTATATTTTTTTTTGTATTTTATCTAAGTTGTGAGTTACTATAAAAAAATTAGTATATCTCGTTCTTCATTCTCACTTTACTATTCTCACTGCCTTTGTTCCGATATCTCTATACTTTCCGCTATCTATAGTATTTTTCTTATATTTATTCATATATATTAATAAAATGGTGTCGCTGACTTGCGTCTCCTAATAATAAGCCAATTTATAAGTTCTAAAAATATAAGATCGAAGAGTATGAGCTAGAGAGGACATTACGAAGAATAAAGATCAAGATTCCTATTGTATACTTTTTTATAATGTTGCCCAGTTGGCTTCTGATTGGGGTATGTTTCGTATGCAACTTGGAATTTCTCATTAAAATTATTATAGGTTCAAATTTACAGAGGTTTTCTTATTTGTCCATTAATGTCCTGTTGTTTTTACTGATTTATAGAGAGTCAAATCACTAAATTCAGTTTATTTCGCATTTTACGGCGAAGGGCTTGTTTTGTGATGTTGTTTTGTTAGCCTGATAATAGAAGTTATTATATAGAAGTGTATTATGACTGATGCTAACCTACCCGGTGGTAGTGGTAGTTTATATATTATATATTAATATTTATTTCTCTTGTATCTGTATACGTGATGAGTATATATATATATACTTTATATAATACTGATTTATAAATTCATATCTATGTTATATTATATAGTTATAGTGAGTAGTATTAGTTATGTTATATAGTATTAATTAGAGTATAGTTATGTATATAGGGAGTTATAGATATATATATGTATACCAGTAATGAATGGTATTGTATATAGCAGGCGGTAATTATCTCTTATTTTTTTTCTATATATACTATCCTCTACAAATCTACCAATATGTTATGCTTTTGGCTTCCTAATTCTTATATCATGCATATTCTATATTATAAAAGATAAAAAGAGAGTCGCGTATTAATTTATCCACACTATATCTATCTTATGAATATAAGAAATTATGAGAGAGATCGTGTATCGTTGTAATCCGTTATCAGAGAGTAGTGATATGTTAGAAGAGATAATTATTTGAGTTTATTGAGTTTCCGAATAGGTAACTAAGGCCTTGTTGTGGAGTGAGACAATTTAACCTCAATTTCTATTATTTTATTGACCTAAATAAAGTATTAAGGTTATATGATCTATGCGTTAGCACGTTTAGATATATAAAGTATATATGTTTTTGTCGTTGTCTATTCGTTTTATGTATATATTTATTTTTATATTATATTTTGTATTTGGTATAGTTTATTAATTATTATTTACCATTATTATTGTGTTATTCTATAAAATATAATAACATTATAGATGTACCGTAGGGTTAGGTTGTTTTTTTTTGTTGTTTTTGTTTTGGGTTTTTATGCTATTTAGTATGTTATGTGAGTTATATTGTTTTATTGTATTATTATGTGTTAGTGTGAGTATTAGGTATGATTTAATAATATATATATATATAATATAAACCTACAGCCCCTCCATGCCAATGTTTACTATCGGCCCGCCACTTGTATATATTGTGATATTATATAGAATAGTGAGAATCATTCAGAGGCATTCATGCAAATATTCTTGAGTTTAGTGTGATATTTACTGTATTTCTCATTATTATGTATTGTGATGGTTTTATTAGTTATTTTATTATATGTTATATTATGGTATATATTGTACGTATATGTATTGTTTGGTTATATGGGTATTATATAATAAAGTATTTTGTATTACATATATGTATATGTTTTTTATTTTGTTATGTTATGAGTTTTATATGTTTTGAGTATTTTGGTCTGTATATATTTGTCTATATATCTATATCGAGAGTTTATATTTAAAACCTGTATAATTATGTATATTGGGGTTTGTGTATTGTAGAATTGCTCTTTATATTTTTATCTCTAATAGATGTTGAAGAGAATTATGTTAATACCCTTGTGTTATTTATTGTTTAACCACTGAGAGTATAATATATAGCAAATATTATAGTATATCTTTACAAAAATAAACAATTTTTTTTTTTGTTTAAAAAATAAAAAATCATTCTTTAATTTACTAAAAGAAACATTAAGAGAGCAAAAATTATTATTATTATTTGTATTAAATCATGACTCTTAGATTGTAGTGGCCCAAAAAACATAACATTTCCTCCCTTTTTGAGTGCATCAATTTTTAGAGAATAAATTGATGCCTCCAATTCTGAAGAGTCTTTCAATTTCCACGGAAAAAGGGGACGTGCTTGAATATTTTCTAGCAAGACACCTAAATTCTGATAAGATCCTTATTCGATGCCCACCATGTAAGGACTTCGAATTTTAATGTTTCATATTTTATAATTGGTCTTATTCTACTTTTATAACATCAATTTTTTTCAATATATGTGTCTTTCTCCTGGGAAGGGTTTCTTTGCTGTTTTTAAAGTCTTTTCTCTTTAAATTTCAGAAAAACAACTTTCAAAATTAAGTGTTAAAATTATTATCTTCAGTATCACTTTTTCGCCCCATTCTGTTTGATAAATGAAAAAATCTGAAAATTGGTTTAATGTAGTGAAACTGTTTTCCTTTCCTTTATACAACATATATCTTCCGCACATCCATTCCTTAAGAATATCTTCCACTTTTATAATGTTATAGTCATCCTCAAGGAATGTAATTTTAAAGCGTGTATCAAGATAGGTAGCAAAGCACAAGATTTATTCAGTAAAGTAAATGCTGAAAAAAAAAAAAATTTTTTTCCTTTTATTTTTTTTTTTTTACTTGGGGGTGGAATTTTTTTCCATGCTGATACTGGTAAACCCAAGTCCCTCAAATATCTTTTTTCTACTCTTTTAAAAAAAAAAATGCAATCATTACTTTTGTGTTCCCATATCTCACAGTTGACTCATCTGAAAATATGGTTTAAAGTTAGTGAAAACTTTTCCTTCCTTTATACAAACATATATCTTCGCACATCCATGCTTAAGAATATTCTTCCACTTTGATGTTATAATCAGGACTGAGAAGCCAGCATTTTTTTTCCGGCTACGATCCCTCCAGCATTTTAAAAATTCATTCATAACTGTGGTTTCAAAGCATTTTTAATAAATAAACCCCCGCATCGACTCCGCTCTAACACTTTTAAAATAACCTGGCTCTATCTGACGCTCTCGCTTCATTTTTTTAAAATTGTCTCTGCCTCAGAACCTTCTGACTCTGGCTCTGACTCTCAAAACCTTGTGGCCTCTGGCTTCAGCTACAGCTCTGGTTATAATTCATGTGGGATCAAATGATATAATCAATATCAAATAAGAAGTTTAAGGAATTTCAGAATCTGGTGAGGTGATTAAAGGAGAGCTGAATGTTACCTAGAGTTGATGTGGGGGGTGCAGGAGAGGTTATGAGTGGATCTTACAGGCCTTAAATATACCAATAAATTCTTCATAGTAGATCATGGAAAGGAAACCAGGGGACACAATAAGAAAATTTGGAAGGAGGCATGCCATCTTGATAAAAGAAACCATTCATTAAATAATAGGGTTGTTAATTTTTGGAATGGTTTGCCACAGGAAGTTGTTGATTGTGACTCATTTTCAGTATTTAAGAGAGGATTGGATAGGTGTAAGGGTGGTATGGGTATCACATAGTATATAGCTATATTAAGATAAGCCAAGGTGGCAAGTTTTTAAGTTAGGCTATTTAGATTAAACTGCATGCATGACAACAGTCTTATTAAATTCTTGTAATGTAGTTAGCATATACCTTAGCTGTTGTTTTTGCTTTTGGTGGTAGTTAATGTATATATATATATATATATATATATATATATATATATATATATATATATATAATATTTTTTTATATATATATATATATATATATATATAACTATATATATATATATATATATATATATATACTCTCTTAAATATATATATATATATATATATATATATATATATATATATATATATATATATATATATATATATATATATATATATATATATATTTTGGTATTTATATATATATATATATATATATATATATATATATATATCTATTATTCTTTACTTTGGGTAAGATACTGAAACTATGGTGTGGGTTTTGCATGTTGTTAAACTATAATTTATTAAATGAATTATCTCTGAACCGAGATCTATTTTTTTGCCTACCATCTTTGTGGTTTTTATTAAAAACTTGAGATGGCTTATTAAGTAATTTAAAAAAAAATCTTTTACCTGTTGATGTGTGTAGATTTATTATTATTGATATAAAAGACAGTTTTCATTCTAATTTTACCTGGAACACATTGGTTATTCCATCTTTTTGTAATTTCCTTAATGTTTGGATTTGATATGCCATTCTTTATTCAGTAACTGAAATAATCAAAGTCACTGCTTGCTTATGTAGCATATAGGGAATTTATATAGTTGGTAAATTTTTAATAAAATCCTCAAGACATTAATTGTAAATGAGGGTTGCCATGTATACAAACTCGAGTAATAATTTAATAATCTAGGTAGCACATCATTGTCCTCATTTGTATTATAACGATGAAAATCACAAGATATTTGGTAAATAGTATGTTAAATAATGGACATTAATTTGAATTGTCATTGTATAATTAGTGGTTAAACATATAAATCTACCTTCTTTTCAGGAATTTTGTGATCAAGTGTGAGCTTATAGAATTTAATGTTTTAATGTGTATCCCTTTAAGATAAAATTCAGATTTAAAGAAATGTAGGTAAGTAAAATTTCAGTTTTCTTTACTATAATAAGATTAATAAGAGCCATATAATTTAGCAAAGAAAGTCTAAAGTTTAGTCTTTGTTGCACAGATTTTTTCACAATAATAATAATAATAAAAATTATAATAATAATAATAATAATAATAATAATAATAATAATAATAATAATAATAATAATAATAATAATAATAATAATAATAATAATAATAATAATAATAATAATAACAACAATAATTGCCAATTAATTGTATCTATTTATTTCCTATTTTAATTTGAATTAGTATAAGGGTAAAATAAAATCCCAAAGTACTGTATCCATTTTAAAGTTATTACTGCATAAATTTTAGTTTATGAGTACTTGAGCATATAAATTTCTTATTTGTAAATAAATTCATAAAATATACTCAGTTGCTCGTACATAATATCTAAAATTCAGTAAATTCATTCAGTAATTGAGAGAAAACTTTTGTTAAATAGGAAGTTGAATATTCATTGTAGCCATTGCTTATGAGTTTGTAAGAATTTTTGAATGAGGACATGTTTGGGGACTGTTAAAAGCCTTTATTATTTCTATAGGTACAAGTATAGTTTTATGTGAAGGAGTTTTAAGGCCATTTAAGATGTTTTGAGAGAAGGTGGTTATGGCTGTAGTGGTGGAGTGTGTTTTTCTGAATCCATGTTGAATGTTTGGTAATTGGATAAATGGTTGTATTTTTGATTGTGTGAGTTTTTCTAGAAGTTTACCTATAGGATGATATATTTACAGAGAACGGTTCGTAAAAAGGCTTGCTTGCTCAAGTCAGAAACTTTTAGTAGATCTTTATTTCTGATGGATTGATAAATAAGTTCAAGAAACTAACAAACTTACTGCTATTGAAAAAGGGGATTCAAAGTCCTATTACAGGCATCTAATTTTGTACTATAGTATGTTATAAAGAGGAAATGTAGAAATTATAATTTTCCAGACTTCTAAGAAGTGATGGAAAACATGTAAGATTACTACCGTCTGAAATTAAAAACTCTACACTACCGCTTATTTATTATATTCGAATATGTGTATTTTCTTTTACAGTAGGCCATTGTTTAGTAAAAGTTTAATAGTATTTCTTTTAAGTGTGATCTTTGCTGCGCATCCTATAAATAAAGAGAAAAGAAAATGAAACAAATAGCAGTACAAATTTAGTTTTATCGAGTTGAACAGAGTGTAAAAAATTGAGTTTCTTATGTTCTCCTTGACTTGGGAAGGAAAACAGATGAAAGAATTCAGAAGGGTTAATTTAAAAGCGACTGTATAAGGTGGGTTTAAGTATTTTTTTTTTACATATGCTGACATTTTCGTAACCCTTTTACAATCAAATTTTGCATTATTTTGACTTCAGACTTATTCAGGCAACTTGAATTGCTTTAACTAATAAATCTCCAATATTATTATATCATGCCTGGACAAAGACT
>JABUQX010046044.1:0-7500 GCA_015478945.1 Trachelipus rathkii | reverse complement strand
GAACTAACTACAGACTTGGCGTAAGTTGGCTCTTGACATACAGCTAATTTGATCCTCGGTATGGCAACGCATCATGCTCAACCAAGGCTCTCCTCCAAGCCCCACTCCTTTCCTCCTTCTCTTTGCTTACTTATGTTAGCTTTCTTTCAAATCGCAAAGTATATTCATCTGATATATAGTATATCTTATATATATATATTCATAGCGTCAGGCGGGGTGACCAGGTCCGCCTCTTTAGGAAGGGTGATTATCATAACTATAATAAAAAACAAAATAAATAATAATAAAACCAAAAATTTGCTCATTTAATAGCCCCTACGCGTGGTAGTCTACAAGTTTTCTATTGAGGGAATCATCTTTAATTCTAGATAAGTTTTATATTTTTTAAAAAATTTAAGCATGGTTAAATTAGGGGGTAACAAAGTGTCCGGTCACATTGGAAATTTCCAATTCTTTTTGAAAAACTGAGTTTTTTTAACTACGTTCATTAATTTCTTTTAAATGAAAAATTGCTCGGATCGATTTGTAAATTATTCTTATACAATGTGGATACACTCGCCGTATGTTAGCTTTAACTGCAAAGTAAATCTTTATGGATCAAACAGTATCAGTGGCAAAACACACTGCGGCCTAACTTGGTCGATTTCCCCCGCCTATCTAATGTATAAATTGATGGAGGGCGTGACTGCGTTTACCACCATTGTTTTCTTCGTATTTTACATACACTCTTGACATTTTTAATTATGTATAATTAATTTTAAAATATAATAAAAAGTTTACTTAATATTAGTGAAAAATTTTTTTAAATGAATGAATTTTAATAAAAAATAACGATTATTCAAAAACTGTCAAAATTTTGAGGCGGAGAGGGGTGATCTCTGACCACTTATTTTATTCTTATCTTATTTATCATTCTAATTACTATTTTTTATTATTTTTACGAATATTTATTTATACAGAAAAGATTTTTATGATACTGCCACCAGAATAAATAACTTAATTGCATTATTCAAACTCTAATTTTCCACTCACATGCCCGTACTCGACCCTTCATTCTTTTCACTCATTGTAATTTTCTTTTCCATCTTATACTTCGTAGGAATCTCTCAGTCTTGAAATCTTCCGATTCTATTCTCCCTAAATAGAAATTGCGTGGAGGGTCGGTCCATCAAGACCTTGGTTGTTAAAATTAAATAATTCTTTAAAAAAAACACACTTCTAAAAACTACATTTTCTTTCTATCTATCTTACAAATCTTCCTCGTAAAATACCTTCTATACTTTGTATTCTGTAAAGACATTAATGTTTTGGTGAAAGTTCGTCTAAATTAAATATATAAATAATGGAGAATGAAAAATCTCTTTCTCCTATCCCCTGGGGACAATATAAATATCCTTTGGCCTTAACATAAAAAAAATGGTCTTTGGAAACCTACATCACAATCTTGTTGCTGGGGCGCTCAAAAGAAACTAAGAGTCTGTTTAAACTGCGAAGACCTTTTTTCTCTTCTTCAATTCTCCAAGCTATTACCAAGGGGTCTCAATCCGTTCCTTGTATATGAAGTAAACTGTCTCATATTGGGCGCTGGTTAACACTCGGCTTTTTGGACAGGGTCGTGAGTCAAAAGCCAAAAGGCTTTATAAACTGTATGTACTTCCATCACTTTGATACCTCTATCTCTGCGCGCTAGTTGGGTCTTTATCTGTTCATAGGTACTGCATCGGCATTGTCCGAGGGAACTTACCAGCCGCGTAACCACACCTTTACGACGCCTAGTAGCATCATAGGGGTGTCTTGTATCTAGCGCACGAGTTTTGTGTATTATTTAGTACTCCAGCTAGTGCTGCGTACTCCTTTTTTCCTCCCCACTGTTTGTGGAACTTCACTAACTATTCCATCTTCTGGGTTCCCTGCTGTTGAGAATTTAATCTCCCTCACTTTAAAGGCTGCGACTATGATCATCTGAGCGTAATATGCCCAGTAAAAGCCCCCACCCCCCCGGGGGATGAAATTTGGCGTGCAAACATACCATAGGGCTCTGCCGTGAGTGTGGTGAAACTGTAAAAAAAAAAAATAAAAAAAAAAAAAAAAAAAAAAAATTTGAAGACGGTTAACGTTAACGATTAACTATAACTTCCGTATAAACCTTTAAATGATAACCGCCGTTAATTTTTTTTTGTTAACGATTAAGAATAAAACACGTTTTAACTTTCTCATTAACGGTGCCCACCTTTGTATACATATTTATTATATATAATATATATAATAAATAGTATATATATATATTATATATATATATATATATATATATATATTATATATATATATATATATATATATACTATATATATATTATAATAATTATAAAATATACAGTTATATATAATTATACTATATTTATAAAAAAATATTATATTAATTAAATATAAAATATATATAACACATATATAAATATATATCTAAATTAAAATATATATATATATATATAACAAATATAATATATATATATAGAAAGGCGTTAGATATATATATAATAATATAATAGTATATATATTAAATACTATAATAAAAGTAATAGTGATATATAATATATTTAATATTACTATATATATATATATTATATAATATATAAAATATATAAGATATTAATATTATAAAATATATAATATATTTATATAGTATATATTATATATAATATTTATAATAATAGTAGAATTATATAATATATTATATATATAAGATATATAATGTATAATATATATAATATATATATCTGATAAGTGTATATATTAACCGATTTCCCATATATATACAATATAATATATATACCTATAATATAAGTATATATATATAATATATAATATAACTATAAAAATATATATATGTATAATAATATATATAATATATAACTGTATAATAAATATATATAATAATATAGCTATATAAAACCTAGTGTATTATCAGGAAGACTGGCAGCAAATATATACAATTGTGTGTTAAATAAGATAAACATTATTACAGAGACGAGCAAAAAATATATAACATCTATAAGACAAGTCAAAGAATTTTGAAAGAGGCAAATTAGTTTGATACAATGGTCATCTTCTTCTGGGGCTTCTTAAATTATTTATTTATAGGTTTCTTAATGCAAAGTTCCAATCCACGGGCAATGATTGCCTACTTGAGGAATGGAAAATTTCTGGTAAGTTTTTGTTTCTTCGGATTCGCTAACTCCATTTTAGTAATGTGACCTTTTTTTTTTTTTTTTTTTCTAACCTTATTTTGATACGAATTTCAACGCAAGTAGCTATTAAATATCTATGCATATTCGTTTATATATATATATATAATCTATATTAATATCATTAAAATATATGATAATTATGATAATAGAAAATATAATTATATATATATTAATACTATATAATATATTTATAATCTATATTCTATATAATATATATATTATAGATATATATATATGAATATATAAATATATATAATAATATTATATAAAATAAACTTATTATATATAATATATATTTAATATATATATATATATATATATAAATAGTATACATATATACTAAATATATATACTAATAATATAATATATAATATATAAATAATTATATTATATTAATACTAATATTAATATAAATATTATATTATTATACCCATTTATAATATATACTAATCTATATACTATATAGTAATATATATATATATATATATATATTAATTAATATAATAATATATATTATTATATACGGAATACGTATACTGATTTACACTACCCCTCTAGCATACGCATATATAGTCTATAGTAGCACTGACTCAGGAGCGTATGTATATATTATTATATATTATAATAATTAATATAATATAATATATAATATATATTAATATATAATATATATATATAACTATAATATAATACAATAATAAAGTATTTACTGTAAGAACCAATATTGGATTCAGTCTCGTATATACGGCTATGAATAACTACATACATTTAAGAGGCTTACTTCGGGATTCCCAATTTACACTAATTTTAGAGGCTAATAAAAGGATCTAAAATATTAGATTGCAATACTTCCATTGCAATTTCATATCAATTTAATAAAAATTAAAAGAGTTTGGTCATATTTGCTTGTGTGAGGTTTTGTATTATAGAAGAAACTCTCTCTATTAGAACGATAATAATAAAAGATAATAACAATATAATAATCAAATAATGAATAATAGTAATAATAAAATAATAAAATAAATAATATATTAATTATATTAATAATTGAGAAGATTATGTAATAAAGAGATCTTAATAGACCGAACTATTAATAATAATAATAATAATATAATAATAATAATAAAAATAATATAGTGATGATGATAAAAAAAGGCATCAAATAATACAAATAAAAATATAATAATAATATATAATAATAATAAATAAATTATAATAATACATTAATAATAAATCATAATAATAAATAAATTTACAAAAATAATAAAGTAATACGAAAAAGAAAATAACAAAATTAATAACAAAAATAAATAATAATAAAAAAAAAAATACAGCAAAGAAAAAAATAAAAATAAAAAATCCATAAAAATAAATTTAAAAAAAATCAAAGTATACACTAATAATAATAATAATAATATATTTAAGGAATAATAAACATGAATAACTAAAAAATCAATAATTTTAAATAAAAGAGTAATAATCAAAGTTAATAATAAATAATAAATGATATGAATAATTTATAGATAATTGAATGCAAGAATATATAATAACTAATAGTAATAGGATAATCAAAATTATAATAAAATAGAGATAGAAATTCATTACATAATAATAATTTCAGTTGATTATAAAACAAAACCAAGAATAAAATAATTAAATAATATTATTATATTACTAATAAAATAATAATAACTAAATAAAAAAAACAATAATAATAATAATTTGGATATAAACTTGTGCTACATTTAAATAGAAAGTATCAAGTAGAGTCCAAAGTAGAGGATAATCGCATCCGCTTTTTGTGGATGAACCTCATCCGCATACTTTGATATAATGAACATCCGCCTATAATATAGAATTTATAATTAAAAGAGAATATTTAATTGTAAGCACAATCAATCTACGATAGAAAAAATCGGAATGAGAAAATATATGTAATTGAAATAGTCCGAGAGTCAATATTTTGAAGTCAAAAATCAAATTAAGATGGGATTAAGTTAAATAGTCAAGACGTAAAGGCATATATCACGGATTAATATAATAAGAAGTATAATTATAGACCAAGTTATGTATCCTATAATATAGGTATAGGTATCTTATCAACAGATCACCGCCCGACGTATTACTTATATATATATAAATATATATATATTATATTTAATAATATTAATATCTATTATAATTAATAATATAATAATATATTATACATATATTAATAATAATACTTATAATATATTATTATATATATTTATATATATATATATATATATATATAATATAATATATATATATATATTATATATATATATATATTTAATATTAATATTATATATATTTATTAATAGTATTATTATATATATATATAATTATACATAATTTATATATAATAATAATATATAATATTTTATTTATATTTATATATTATTATTATAATTATATATATATCTATAATAATATATATATATTATATTATAATATATATTATAATATATAATAATATATTATATATTAATTATTAATATAATATACTATATATATTATTTTATATATCTATATATATATTATAATAATATATACTATAATATAATTATAAATAATATTATATTAATATTATATATATATATTATTAAATATTAATTGACTAAGATACGCACTTTAGGGATATTTTTTGATTGCCATACAGGACGCGGGAGCCACAAGGATAAAGAACGATCATTAATAGATCATTTAAGGCCATATCCTTTTGTAATTCGTCACTGATAACTAAAAGCATATTTAAGCAAAAAAACTTATTTAAATATTCCACATATAAAAATTAAGCAAATATCTAATAGATATAAATATTTTTTTTTAATTTTTGACCCTTTTCAATCTTATCGAGGAGTTGGCTAACGGAATACTGTGCATTTATTATATATGATTTATTGGATGTTACTGCGATAACCTATGAATTTTTTTGGTGGTTCACGTAGCCGGAATACCCTATCGGAAAAAAGCAGGAGATTTTTCCGTTAATAATGGTACCGGAACTGTTTTTTTTTTTTTTCTTCGACTTCTTTTCCCGCTACACCTTACATATTTCTACTGAAAAAACTTTGTCTGATTAACAAGTGGAGTCTCTCTAGAAGTTATCTCTGGTAAATCTTGGTCATAATCCATACTGTGAGGGCTCTTAGTTCTGTAAGTCCCAATTTTGGATAAAGCGGATCAATAACAATTTACTAAGTATAATAGGAATATAATTTTCTAAGATGCATAAGTTTACCCGTGTGGTAAAAAAGTTTTTTTTATATGGAATGTATGTCTTCTGCGAAAAAGCCTCTTTTTTCAGTAAGCGGGTACCGTGTTTGAGGATAAGAGATCTCTTTAAGCTCCCACATTCGGATCGATGCAACTATATTTTTTCCTAACATCCACAACAATTTCAGCAATACTCAGAAATATTAGTAATTATAATAGTAGAACTTTCAGAGAGTCTTTCTTTTTTCACAATTTCTCGTTACAATAAAAGATTTTTTTGCTATAAATGGTTTAGTTATCATTTGTCTGGTTTTGTAGTAGATGTTTCTGACTTTAAAGTATATACTTTCATGTGTTAAATAATAATAAATAATTAATAATAATAATCATATATATATATTTATAATATATAATAATAATAATATATATTTGAAACTGGAAAATACACTTTTGTTTTAAATAAAATAAGTTTTTACTTTACTTTTTAGTCTCCAACTCCCTAAATTTTTTCTTCTGATATTCAATTATAATTTCCTTAATTACTAGTATAGAGAATAATTTTGCTAATTTATCTATTCATGCAACGGTTTTTGAATTACGTTTTTCAATGACATTTTTCAAAAAATTTAGATTTCTTGTAGTTTTAACTTACGTCCGTAAACTCTCGGGACATTCTTCAGAGTTTTGAATTCTAACAATTGAAGTGAATTATTCTTAACACTAGATTAATAAAAATTAAAAATTAGCATATTATGCTTAAGATATTTTTAGCATTGTATACTAGTTTTATTTAACTTAAGGGACAAAATACGTTTGAAAATATCTTTCATGTTAATGTCACTTGGTGGGTTTTATGATTTTAATCGAAATTTAATTATTGAATGGAACTTTTTTTCCAAAGGGATACATGTTCAAGACAACTGATTATGGTATGGTGTACCGTTAATTACACGTTCCTACTCCCATCAAGAAGTCTAATAGGAATATGCAATTGTTAATAACAGAACTCATATATA
>JABUQX010046043.1:40000-42500 GCA_015478945.1 Trachelipus rathkii | reverse complement strand
ACTTTTTTTTTCATATGTTATACTTGCTGCCACCAAAACGTTCTTTTGTTGAAAGTGTGAAAGAATTGATAGATAATTAGCGAAAAATTGATTTAGATTTGTGATATTTGTCGCATTTTACCTCCACAATTTTAGAAGAATTAAACTTCACTCAGTGCTCTTTTTTCATTAGAACAACAAACCAAACTTATTTTATCACTTTTATTTCGTAATTATCAGTGCATCTCTTGTTCATCGTTCACGCATTGGCTTTGATGCCAAGAGAAAAATTATCGCATCAACTAGTCTAAAGTATTACAATCTATTTTATGATTTTTTTTTTTTTAATTTATGGATGGTTTCGAAAACGCTTTTCAATGAATCCTCCCATTCAAACTGCAATTTTAATTTAGCAGGCTTTGAAAAGCAGGTTGAAAAATAGTGTTTTAACCATTTTCATCGCGCGGAAGATTTAAAGTAAATAACTTACGATTTAGTTACCTGATGGTAGGAGAGTGTTTCTGCACTGAAAAAATCGTTAGGTTTAATATGTAAATTTAATGCGCAGTTCACTTCTTAATAATTAGGTCTTCCATTTTGTAACTATACCATCAGCATGATTTCATACGGCATGCGATAACCTTGATACAGACAGAATTCTTCTTTGTGAATTTCAGTTATAGAATAATTTATAATATTTTCATTTCAAAATTAAAATTAGCTACAACCATTTCAAAATTAAACAACAGTAATAATTAAAGCTGAAAATCATCGCCTCAAACTTTTCCACCAAATCTACTAGACGATTCCGGAACTTTTCCTCCTCCTTACACTCCTCTAAATTCATTTAAAGGTCTTATGTTTCGAGTTGTAGATGATGAAACTGTTTCTGGAAACATTGAAAAACTATACCATGTTTTCTTTGAACCAATTAGGGGATACGGGAAAGATTATAGGGTCAGTTGTCCCAGGGCCACCCTCCTATCACCAAACTATATTCGTTGTTTTTCAAATGGAAAGACCAATTAAAGGGTCGAGTCTTTCGATCGCATAAGAATAGGTAGGAGACGAGGTTGATATTAGAGGTTATTAATGAAAAGTAGAAAAAGAGTGGAGATAGAATATAACCCCGAGGGGAACACCATTATTAATAGAACGAACTGGAAAGGAAATCAAATAAGGAATTAGAACCGAAAGAGTAAGTTTGGAATTAAAGCTTGTGTGCCAGACTCTATCGATGCATTTCGATTTATCGAAACACTGCCCAAGAAAGTTCGACTGGAAATGTTCGAATAGCAAAGGTGAACAAAATCAGAGAGAAAGAATGGATACGTCGTTGCCTTTCTTCCGAAAGTCTATGCTGGCGATCGTTAGACAAGATAAATAGATATTGAGATCTTTTCAGATATTTTCCGTTATTAGATAGATTCGAAAACTTCAGAAAGAATGAGGTTAATATTAAGCGATAGAAACGATAGTTAGAGGGGTTCAACAGTGGTCCCCTCTTCGGGTCCCACATGTTGAATAGAGTTCGGAAGGGAAAGTTGAAGTGGAAAAAAAGAGACTAAGCAGTTTATACCAAGGCAGGATTTGGCAAGTCGAAAGCACAAGTTTTAAGGGACCGAAGAGGAGATATCAAGAGCAGCCTTTTGAGTGTTCAAGTTAGAGAGGAGAAGTAACATATGTAGAAGAAATTACGATGCTAGACTTAAATGGACTTAGAGGGAGTGAAGGAGGAGGAATAAGTTCCGGAATCGTCATAGGTAGATTTGGTGGCAAAAGTTTGAGCGATTGATTTTCAGCTTTATTATTACTGTTTGTTAATTTGGAAAAATGGTTGGTAGCTATTTTTATTTTGAAATTGAAAAATATTATTAAATATTCTATAAACTGAAATTTCACAAAGAAGAATTTTGTCTGTAATCAAGGGTTATCGCAATGCCGTATGAACATGCTGATGGTATATTACAAAAATGGAGGAAGGAAACCTATTATTAGAGTGAAACTGGCATTAAATTTACAATATTTAAACCTAACGATGTTTCAGTGCAGAACACTCTCTACCATCAATGTACTAATCGAAAAGTTTTTAACTTTATCTTCCGCGAGAAAATGGTTAAACACTATTTTCAACCTGCTTTCCCAAAAGCCGCTAATTAAGAAATTGCAGTTGAATGGGAGGATTATTTGAAAAGCGTTTCGAAACCACACATAAATTAAAAAAAAAAAAAAAATCATAATGAATTGAAATTTAGAATTATTTATTGCAATAATTTTTCCTCTTTGGCAATAAAAGCAATGGCGTAATGGACGATGGAACAAGAGATACACTGATAATTAAGAAATAAAAGTGATAAATAAGTTGGTTTGTGTTCTAATGAAAAAAAAGAGCACTGAGTGAAGTTAATCTTCTAAAATTGTGGGAGGTAAATGAGGACAAATATCACAAACTAAATCAATTTTTCGCTATTATCTAATCAATTCTTTCAACACTTTCACAAAAGAACGTTTTGGTGGCACA
>JABUQX010046043.1:0-25000 GCA_015478945.1 Trachelipus rathkii | reverse complement strand
ATATTAATATATTTTAATATCACTATTATATATATATATACTCATACTTAATATATATATATTTATATATATATATATTTTATATAAGGATATGTATCTATATATTGAAATGGTATCTGTCTGCATAGCACTACTTATACTGCCAAAAGAAATTTATTCACCATGACCTAATGTTTTAGTATTAAAAATATATATTATATATATATTATATAATATAATAATATACTATATACTAATTTATACACTACATATAATATATATTAATACATCAATAAACAAAACTGACTTGAAATCAAACATATACTGACTAACACTCATACTCATTATTATATATTATATAAATAGTACATATATTATTTATAATATACTATATATATTAATATAGTATATATATACTATATATTTAATATATATATATAATAATATTAAATAATATTTATACTTATCAATAAAAAGGGAATAAAAAAATGGAACATTTAGATAATGATTGGAAAATAAAAAAATAAAGATCATTTTTATATTTACATAAATAAAAAATTCTTAATTTTGATCATACTTTAATAACAGTCAAAATTTGGGGATTGATATAATAATGTAATGTGTGTGGTGTGTATAGTGTAGAACATACACCAACCCAAACTTTTTTTCCCTCTTACTTCGTGTATATATGACTTGTGTTAGTCGTTGATGATTCGGATGAAACAACTCATTTAAAGCCAGTTCTGGGCTAGATTTTTGCTAACCGGGGCTTCTCATGTTAGAATTGAGATTTAAAGTTTGTTGGCTATTGAAAGCCCTTTTATTACGGGAGAGTAGTGAAATGGATATGTTTTATTTGCGATTGTATCACAATTTTGAGCTTGAAATAGATGCTAAATTAGACTTATAAGTATCACCCTTAACACATATCATAAATTGACATACATGGATTCATTGCTAAACAATAGATTCAATTTATTTAATTACCTCTTCACAAGAAATTAGTGAGACAGCCAAAGGGCACCGCATAATTGTGTATATGGCAGTCAGAGACCATTCGACTGTTCGATGGAACGTAAAGTATAAACTTTCCGGTGTACACAGATATATGTCAAAAGTCACTGACGTGCTTTTAGAATTATCAAAAAGTGCTCGCGGAGGGCTATGCGCTCTCCCGTGGAAGGCGGTAGAGGGGTTTTGAGAAAACATCACGACAAAACTTTAAATTGTAATTTTCTTTCCAATAATATACGTTCTGGTGCGATTTTGAGGCACCTTTGATTTCTCGAGGCCTACGATCTCGCCATCTTCTTGGGACCAATTTATCCTTTCTACATATTCCCTCTTATCAGAAAAAGTCAAAGAAGTCTCTCATCGTTTATGTATCATTACAAAAATGTGAAGGATCAAATACGAATTATTGAATATTTTGCTTGAATATTACTACCCCTTCTGAGATTCGAGAAAAAAGAAAGTAATAATCATTTCAAAATGATTAAAAGATCAGTTGCTATGTCGAGCTTAATGTATATAATAGTGGATATGGTAATGTCAAGATAAAATAATCATAAATGAACAAAGGAGTGTATTGATGACTATATAGTTAAAAGACCAAAATAAAGTTAAAACTATTAGTAAATGTTTAGCTTATATGCTCTATAACGCAAGAGTTGGAAACAATTTTGTCATTAATGTTTATAGGAAAAAGAGATAACATAATCATTGGAATCAATTTGAAGCTCCTTTATAGCTCGTATGCTTTAAAAGGTTTATTCAATTAGTATATAGGGTCATGGGATCAGTAACAAATCCAATTCGGGAGAAATTTATACACCTACACGCTATGGTGGTCAGCACAACATTCTGTAGAAGTGAGCATTACCTTCTGTTCTTCATACTTATGTGTCTGAGAGCAAAAATCTATTTCTTTTTTTCTATTTATTATAAAAAAAAGTAGGTAAGTCAGGACTTCTTGTGAAATAGGATACTTAAAATTGAGCATTATCGAGTGGTGTAATATTATAACGATATGTCAATTAAAGAGTTGTTATAATAGACGTTATGTACATTTCCACTTTTATAGTGTAAGGAATAGATGAGGAACCACGAGTTGTTTTATGCGAAACAATACTTCTATCACCGCCCGCGACGACTAAAATTTTATTAGGACAAAGACCCAATTTAAACACCTTCAAATATATCATTTACTTCATTGCTTTAAATACCCATCATATACGTTTTGTCCAATCAAGAATTATGTTATTATAACATTATTTTACAATTCTCAAAAGCTTATCGCGTAGTATTACCTCAGATATGAAGTTAATTTTAACAATAGAACTGGACAAAGTTAGAGAACAGGGAGTTAAGCTGGAATCTGCGCACACGCGGTAATCTTGAGAACAGAACCAATTATAATGTCAGTCATACTAAAAAAATATATCTTCTATTTCAAATAAATAGCCTGGAGTTTTCATAGCCGACTTAAAATATGTGCTGAGCAAAAACAACAACTAACTCCACCCTAAGGCGCGGCTGCGAATCTCTGACACTACTGAGACAATTTTACAGAGTCCACAATAACTTTAACTTTACCTTAAGTGAGCGGCTATTATAGACTAAATACCAAAAAGTTTAAAATCTCTTGACTCGACATTATTATAGAGCACATGATTTCTAAGTTTGCTTTTCTCACCTGGATATTTTGATACTAATTGGATACCATTACGAGAAAGCACTGCGGCCTTACTTTAATAGACTTACAAACTAGAAGAAAACCTCGTCCACTCTCTAGCTACGATCCAGAAGGGCAGGGATAACTCCTTATATTAAAGCCCATTTACAACTAAAAACAATAAATTCCAAGCACTTCCAACTTGTAAACAAACATCTGATCCTATACCTATCCACCATCCTTTTACCCACCCTGTTACATTTGTTGCAAGTGAGATCAACGACTCAACAAAACTACACCTCCTGCAGAGCGAGGAAAACCATTCAGCGAAAAGAAGATAATGGTGGAGAGAACACTTTTTTGTACAAAGACATGCAAGATTACAAGGGACTGTAACACGATCGGTGTCGCATAGGCACATTCTCACTATCTGTCGCTGTCCCCTAGGAAAAACGTGTCCGTGGTAAAGTATGTTTTATAGACTTGTATCATGGTCGCCATAAATGGACGGTGGCAAGAGAAATTTAAAGGGGAAACAATGAGGACTCGAGAGACAGAAAGGTGATAGACGGACGAGAACTTTTCATAGGGCGAGTGTGAAAAGAAGATGCGATAGAAAAGAAGGAGCGGTTTTGATCTCGAGAGGTGGGTGGAGTTGTTGCGGAGGAGTTGGAGGAAAGGCAGGGATGAAGTATGAATAGCAATAACAGATCTTTTGATGATATCGAAGAGTATATTAATTACACCAGATTACATCCAGGAGGAAATAATTAAGGAGTGGGTGGTAGATTAGAAAATATGATGGTATGAGAAATAAGAATGGAGGAGGGTGAAATAATAAGTGTAGATGTTGGAAAGATATTCTTGACATTTGACTTTTATTCAAACAAAAAATCAGGAATATACAAGGAATAGGTGGGAGGAAGTTGTGGTGATAGAAAGAGCATGGTTAATCAGTGCATAAATAGAGAAAAGAATAAACTTACATACTGGTTTAAAAGAAGGCGATAAATTACAACCACATGATGAAAAAAGAATAGAGCATTACATTGCGGAAAATTACAGAGGATATAACTAAAACGATGATTTTAACAGGCATACTATAGGAATCTCTTCGGTCGGATCGAGACTACTTGATACGTGAAGCTCTTAAACTTTTTATTGGACAGCAACGAGGAAGAGAGGGGAGAGTAGAATACAAGCATCGGCGGAGATGAGGATATTATAAGATACTAATATGATTGGTGATAAAGACGTAAGAGAGAACAGAATTAAATGGAGAAATGTATGTTTGAGAGTGAGAGAAAGCCATATAAGAGTCGTGAAAGAGCAGAATGGAAACTGAAGCTCAAGAAATTTACATGGAATAGTGTAGTTGAGTGCGAGATCCCGTCAGGGAGGTAACATCATTGTAGAGGTTGCTTCCGGAAGGAAGGATGGAGACAGAGATTAGGAGATAGTTGCCGAAAAGAAGATGAGGGAGAATTGGGACACCAGAGAGGGCATCTGCCAAATTACGGCGAAGGGGAAAGGAGCCCGACGCAAGAGCTATTTGGTTAAATAGCATCAGGATTAGGATTTAAGATATTACATAACTGAGAAGGATAGATCAGTACTAACCATATAGTATTTGAGAAAGAAAGCAGATGTATGAAGAGAAGAGGAAATGAGAAGTTGCAGGATTAGGGGACGTTTCATGTAATGTAGTGAAAAGAATAATTAGTAACTTAATGATATATTATTTTATGTTTGGTCGTATTATTAATATTATAGTTATATAGTATAATATTATACAATATACTGTAGTTTTGTTCAATAAAGTAATGTTTTTTAATATTATTTTGTAATTGGATAATTATTGGTTAGGGAATATATTGTACTTTTCCGTATTTTGTCAAACTCTACTCGCAAAATAAAATTTAATATATATATACGTATACTATATATATTATCAGTTAACGTTTTCAATTATGCTGTATTATTTACTTATATTCACGTATTATATACTGTATATATCAAAGGTAATATAATAAAACATAAACATTTTAAATATTAACATAATAATTCTTATGTATTATACTTAAAAAAAGTATATTACCGTTGTTAGTTTTAGTTACGTAAAATGAATAATGTAAATAGGATAAAAATGTTATCATAAATTTGTAACTTTATATTTCTTAAAATATGAAAAAGGTAAAGAGATGGAGAAGATAAATTAACGATATTATATTTATTACAATAAATCTCATTTTTAATTTCTTACATTTATATTACATCTGCAGCTACTTATATGAAAAATTGATGATTTACAAGCATTTGAGAAATTTATATTGAATATAGTTGTGCTGTAAATTTATCTCTATTTGATCTATGGATGGGTATGCTCAACAGATATAAAAATTTACAATATAAATTATTATCGAGTTTTGAATGAATTCCGCCAAAGAGCGATGATAGAATTAGGCAGAGGTTGCTATATATATATTATATATATATCTCACTCATCTCAATTTTTTTTGAATTGATGAGATATAATTGACTAGGGATAAACTGTATATTTTCAAATACTATAAGAATATTTTTGTTAGGCTGAGATGTAAAATTTATATAATTTTATAAAGGGTGATTTATATAAATTCATTATTTACTCTTGAATTTCCGTTTTGATTTCTGAACTATATTATTTATTTTATTATTTATTAATAATATATAAATTAAATGTTAATGTCAATCTGTTATTTGCACAAAATTAAGAAGAGATATGGGATCGCAATTATAATTTATTAATATTTATGTAGATGGGGTCTACGGATTCCGAATACAAAAACTCACTGTCATGAAGTGGACAGAACTGGCGGAGATAAATAAGGATATTAATGACATCATCAATTTCCACCCATATTATAAAATTTTATCTCCTAAATAAAAAAAAAAATAAAATATATAATAAAAATTTATTATATTATAGTTTATTTTTTTGACATAGTATTTATATTTTTAATTAGGATTGTTTATAAGTATGATCATAGGTTAATTTTTTTTATTGGTATGAGGTTATATTATGTATCGAAGTCTCACTTTATGGTTTTTTTTTTTAATAATTAGGTTTGACTATATTATATTACGTAAACACAATTCTATTAATTCTTTATACTAAATATATACTGAATGTAATTTAATATAATAAATACATAATAAATATACATATATTAATTATAGTAAATATTATAATAATTTATATATTCCCATTTAAATGTAGCAGATATAACAAGTAAAGGTATATCTGTTAATAATTTCGCGCTTGTGGATATATATATAATATAAATTATATATATATATACATATATATATATATACTATTATATATATTATATAATATATATATATATATATATATATTATATATATTATATAATATATTATTATTAATATATATATATATATATATAATATTATATATAAACTACGTACATTTTCTTAGTTACATGAACTTACATTCTAATATCATCTACTACATTGAATGATTAGTTGCTCTAGAGAAATAGTGAAGAAGCTTTCAGACATCGTCCTGCCATCTGAGTTGCGTGTGACTATTTATGTTTTCTCCTTTGTTGGGTTTTCTGGGAATTCATATGCATATTTAATAGCTCGAATAAAGAAGCTCTGAGAAAAAGCAGTCCAATAACCAGAACCCATATATTTTTTTAGAAAGGCAGGGCCGAGGGATGGTTAGAAATTAGTATCTGGGCAAACGTATGGCATTGCCAAATCATAAGGGTCTTCGCGCTTCCACTCTTAAAATACCCTGACGTTTCAGACGATGTATAATTTGAATTAGCTATTATTATAAATAGATATCAACATTTCCAGGTTTTAAACGATTAATAGCCAAGATGGAGACAGCTTCTTGTACAGTGTCTTGATACTCTTCGAAGTTACATAATATTTTTCAACTTCTTTCTCTTTCGAGCCTTCCTTGACGATAAGATATATTTTAAATATTTTATAAAGATGAATTACTCGGTTTCCTCTTGAGGTCTATAAATATGTAACATGGTTATTCATACATCTAGGAATGACCCCTATTCGCAAGTACCATGGTGGTATTATCATATAGAGCACAATCGACGCTTTCAGACTTAAGCTCTATATTCGCTCTCTTAGGTCATCGCCGTTCCAACATTAACAAATTTTTCTCTTTAAAAAAGGTTTTCAGGTCTAGGACACCCTTTTTTTGTTTTCATACCCGGTAAATCATATGATATCTTCTTCTCAGAGAAGTTAACACCATAGTTCCATTGAGTAAATTGTGTAACTCAGACTAACTCGGATCAGATAGTTGTAGTTTCTTATATCACTTTATTTACAATATGTTTAGATGTATCCTTTTCTTCTTGAATATCTTCTCTGTGACTATATATTCGTCTTTAATACAAAATGGCCACTATCAATTGCAAAGGTGTGACACATGATATATTTTATCTTATTTCGCGTTTGTCCTCTTTGACGTTAGCTTACTCCTTTGTGTTAGAATTTAGCGTTATCTAACTATTATAAACATTAACTCTGCTAGTAATAAATTTTAATTCATTAATTTCTCATAAATTTTAATAGAGATAATTTCTCTTCGTTCAATGATATGTATATCTATTTTATTCCTTCAGTTAATTTTCTTTAATATATATTTATAGTTATGATTGATGTATTTAAATATACGTTTGCGCGCAATGTTTATTATTTTTAGACTAATATCTCTATTAGAATACAATCCAAATTGAAATTATATATATAATTATATTAAATATATTTTATTATTGGTATTATTATTATTTTTATTATGTGATTCTTATTTGAAGGTATTGATTATGTATTATAAATAATTGTGTCGGAAGTTAATAGGTATTGCAATGGCTTTGCCTATATCTTTGTCGTATTGCGCTCGCGCGCGCAGTCCGATTGCTCATCACTGTGAGGAGCATTCCAAGCATTGAAGTGATTAGGAAGTGTCAATATACACAGATGAGTGCACTCAACGAAATATATCCTATCCCTTCTAGATACAGCTGTTTCAAATTTATTCTTCAGACTCCTAACTCTCATATTTCAGGTGAAATTTAATCTCAGACTCACACGTGTGCCAGTCCTCTCACTTCACGCAACTTCTGTACCCTAACTATCGTTACACATCTCTCTCCCGCGACTCCCGACATGCGTGGCTGTTCGACGCTACTCCGACGCTACTCCTCACCCATAATTATACAATACAGACTTCTTGGACCTCCGCACTTTCTCCGCACCTCCTGATCTCGAACAATCACCCCCTCTCTCTCCCACAATCTAGGGGGACTACATGGAACTCTCCTCGGATTCAATGCTCACGGCAAGAGAACTCTCCCCCGACTCCGACCTACCAGAGGACGATCCACTTTCGCATAGTCCCTGAGTTTAGATGTTGCTTACAATACAAAGTTACAATAAAATATAGAGAGATAGCAAACTCGCTGGCACTTCCTAACACATATACACATAGTTTCAAAGCTTTCAGAGCGCATATTCAAAGTAACCCTTTCTAGTATCGAGGAGTTAATCCTACTTACTTTCATCGAATAAAACTCAATTCTCAACTTGTCTCTATGAATTCTCCAGTTATTCATCACAAGGAATCTTCACACGTCAATTAAGATTTCCCTAGATTCTAGAGAAATAGATTTTTTTCTTTAATTTCCCTCTATCCTTATTGTCCTTATTCAAAAAATGAGTTATATTTTTCATCTTTTCATATTATTATTTTAGAAACCCTACAAACTAGGAACTTTTAAACAACTAGCTATATAATTGTCTTTCTAAGTTCATTGGCTCATTCGCTGAATTTGCAATAATTATTATTATCATTTTTATATTATTATTATCTAAAATTCCTATGTCTCTTGGACCATCTAGAATTCCATTCCTTTGTAATGTTATTTGGGCTCTTCAATCCGCTTTCTTATTGTCCTTACGCCTCACTCACTCCATTTAATGTTGTTATTATTCTAAAAGTAAACTCACTTTTGATTAGCTATTGTTGACATATTTTCTTCAAAAATTTCGAGCTACTTTAGTTACGGTAATACTTAGTACATTGTTCTTCGAGTATCTGGATTGGGCCTATTATTCTCCCCATCTCCTTCTCTCTCCCCTCTCTTTATCAAAGATATTTGAATGGGATACGTGAAACGGAAAAGCTCCCACATGCACTTGTTACAATTATTTTACTAAACTGATGAATATATCATATAAACATTCTCCCATGGACTCATATTCAAGCACTTCATTTAGTAAATATACTGTGGGCTCTACTTCGTATTGTGTTCTTTACTCGATCGTGGCTATATGGCATGCACAGTATATTATCTTAGCGGTCGTCTTTTAGATTATACTTTCGATGCTATCAATATCGCACAGATATCATAACCGGTCGTCCTGAAGAATATTATTTATTTCAGTATGTTTATTCCATGTTCAACTGAGAAAGAAGGTTTAGGTACGTTTGCATTAGTTTCAAAGAGAATTAAATTTGCACGATTTAGAGATGATATTTTATAAATAGCAATTTCTTTATCTTAATCTTGCTACTTAACAGATACTCTCATAGTGCTTAAGTGAGACTCATCTTGAGTGATTTAATAATGTGGGATCCTACTTGTTGACGAAAAGTTTATTCTAAAATTCGGTTACGCCTCGTTAAATTATATCTGAAATGAGCATACATAATATATCTCCAATGCGCCATTCTCTTAACAACAGGTTATATAGGTTGTTTCTCCGTGCTCACCTGGAGGAGGGCAGAATTTTTGAGATTGTATATTCCTTCTCCTTTGAGGACATCTATTCTGGAAAGCCAATATTGGGGCTTGGACCTACTTCCTTAAGCGTCTTCCTTTACCACATCGAGAGCCAAAAACGACTGTGGACCAATTCTCATTGTCAAATCAATGATAACATTGTTAATTGGTATGTGTATGTCTATGCGAACGTGTTCTCCTTCCTGTATATCTGCTCATGTGAATAATTCATATAAGAGACCTTGTGTGTGTGGATGCTAATGGAGATCTCACTATTATTTGAGAGATGTAGTCTTGTCCATCTCCTCCTCTCCTGTGTTATTTATTTTCTTTTTGTGGTTGAAGTGCGGCATTTCATAGGCTAAATCATATACATAGCCTCTCTCTAGACATTCTATCTCGCTTTTCTGTAGAGAGAAACTTATTCACTCTTGGTGTTCGGTACTCTCCTCGTTTTGGCAGACGAGAAAAGAGCATGTCTACGTCAACTCCTCGGCAAATAGTCGCTATCTCCTCACCAGAGTACTGATGCCTTCTACTAATTGATTCCTTACTTATGTCGTAGGCTTTCATGGTGCGAACAAAGGTGGCGCCGTCGAGATTTGAGGGTCTTGGAGATCTGTCGAGGGCTATGTAAACAAGTGAGGAGTGGTCTGTTAGCGTTCTTTCCTCTTCTAGTGTTTCATAGTCATTAGTGGTGGTGTGGGATTCCTCAGACTTCTTAAAGTGTGTGTGCTGTCTTGAGTGCTCACTTACTTTTTAACGTTGCTTTTATCTTCCTTTCTTATCGTGTTTAAGGGTGGAATACTGCTTTTCTCTAACAGCTGGCCATAATTGCCGATAAACTCTAATGCCGATATATTTTCATATTTACTGCCGCTTTCTTCGACCCTTGCGATTGCGTGTAACAATATGAAACTCGTGCTTTTTTTTTCCTTATATTATTGGCTTCTCGTTCGTTTTTTGGGATTGCTTTATAGAATTGTTGCTCTCTTGGATAACTTTAGACCTCACCCTTTTCCTTATTCCCTAATCTCTCCATCGTGCGTTGCATTCTTGTTAGGCTATACTGTGTTGTTTTAATATTATTCCAAATTTCACGTGTGTGTGAGTCGATCCTTACATCCATAGTTCGCGCATTTTCAAGATTTTTATTATACTATGCGAGAGCGTTGCTTATCTACAACCTCTTCCGCCTTTCTAAACATCGGGTGGTTCCTAACCATTTCATCTCTGTTTATTCCAACTCACTCCGCAATGTTACGACTGGTTCTACTCGTGAGTCACTGCGTTTACCTGTTTGAACTCGGAAATATGAAAGGCATCCTTGGCCTTAACATAAAACAAAAAATGTCTTGGTGAATAAACACTTATTTTTCCTATTTCTTCATTTCGATTATTTTCCTTTGCTTATCAGAAGGCGGCCTCAAGTGAAATACTGGGTGTTATCCGTGGTTATAGACTGCGAGATTTTTCTTTCAATTGTTCCCCAAGGTGATACTATACCTACAATGGTGGCTCCCACTCAGTGTTCTACTCACTCTAAGTGAGAATATTACATTATGGCGCCCTGTATAGAATGGATGTGAGATGATGGCTCACTAGTCTCATAAATTTTTCATGTAATTGCAGAAGGAGACCAGTGCAGGGCATATTCTCTCGCGTCCTCCTCACCCGGTCTCTTAATCAGGACGAAGCTTTTAGAGAGATCGAGTTCCAACGAAGCCATTCATTATAACGGCTTTTAAAACTGTTCTGTACTTTCTCGATAGTAATCACATATACGCCTCTATCCTTTGCGGCGCGGTCAGCTATCGCTTAGCGGCCATATCTCTTCTTTATCTCCTTTTCATATAGTGGATAGACTCGCGCCAAGCTCGCGCGCATGTGCTCGGTCTTTCCGCCGACTCATCGCCTTAGCCACATACTCTCGTGCTCAACACCGGAACCTTCATTTAACGACACCACCTCGTGTCCCGATTTCAGACAAGAGAGTGGGTTCTAAGCTATTTTGTGTGTTCTGACGCTTAGAGTGATAATAAATTTATACTGTATGTAAATGGGATAACTCCAGGTCTATACTAGTCAGCGCTCCGGACTATTTGGCATTCCTGTTCATAATTTATCTCGCATGCACAACAATGCATAGTCTCTCGTCGCCTTCTAGCAATTCTCTTACACCTTTCTGTAGTCTCCTGTACATGAATTATTAAAATCCCCTCACTTTAAAAGCCTGCTTCTCTGTGTCTTACTAAAATCTGCGTTAAATTTATGCTAGCGAAGAATATTTTTAGCGTTAGTCAATACACCCCCTTCCTACTAAATAGGGCTCTCTGCACCTATGATGTAAGTATTATATATTATAAGTAGTGATGGTGACAACTGTAAATAAATATGTATTAATTATATATATATTAATATAATATTATATAATATATATATATATATATATATATATATAATATTATATTATTTGTTAATATTATTTTTTATTAATTATTAATATATATATATATATTTATTATTATATATATATATATATAAATATATATATATATATTATATTATATATATTATATATTATATATATATAGTATATATATTATGTATATATCATATATATATATATATATATATATATATATATATACATATTCTATAAAAAATAATGGATTATATAATATATATATTATACATTAATATATATTATTAAAAGATATATATATCATTTATATATATATATACATATTATTCATTTAAATTAAATTATTTGTTTATTTAATTATATACTATTATTTTATAGCTATTATTTATATATATATAATTTATATAATTATGTTATATTATATATTATTTTTATGTGATATATATTTTTTAAGTTGCGTTTTTCTTTTTTTTTTTTCTTTACAATCTTTTGGAATATTTTTTTAACCTGAAATTATATATATTATGATATATATATATATATATATATATATTATATATATATATAGTATTTTTTTAACTACTGAATGTAGAATTTAATTGTTAAATTTGAGGTAAAATATATATTACTATTATTTATTAATTACATTATAAGTTATGATGATGTATTAATTTATTAATTATTTATATTATTATATTTAATATATAATTTAATTATTTAATAATTATATTTATTATTATATATTATATTTTATTAATTATATTATAAATTTAATTATTATATATTAATTATATATAATTATTTTAATATTATATATTATTATTTTATAATTATTAATTATAATATATATTATTATTATATTATTATATATATATTATTTAATTTAATTATTATTTTATTATATTATTATTATTATTATTATTATTATTATTATTATTATTAATTCAAATGATTTTCAACTTTTGCGCCATTTAGGTAATTAAATATCTATTTGATTTCCTGAAATGTCTTTATAATGTTATTTAATGGTTATATATATAGTTTATTATTAATATATTTTATATATAATATATTATTATAATATTATATTTAATATTACATTTAATTTTACTTTACATACTATTTCTTATGTTTATTGCTGTAGATATTTATTATCTAATACACTTACAAATATTTTAAAATTATAATTTTACCACTACTACTGCTACTACTTGTATACTTTAAACTTAACTTATAACTACTTACAACTAACACTATGGTTTTACTACTATACTACTATTATAACTAATAATAATAATATTAATAATAAATATAATAATTAATTATAAATAATAAATAATAATAATAAAATAATAATAATATATAATATAAAATAATTCATAATAATAATAAATTGCACAATATTAATAATTAATAATAAATAATAATTAATATAATATAATTAATAAATAATTAATAATATATAAATTAAAAAATATAATAAATTATTAAATGATATATAATAATTAATAATTAAATAATAATAATTAATAATAAATAATAATAATACAAAATGTTAATGAGAGTATATAGTTAATGATATTATTGAGAATAGCGAGAGAAAGTAAGATGAGATATAATAATCATTATAGATAGATAGGTATATATAATTAAATATATGTAATCAATAATATTAATAATAATAAATAATATGTATAATTTAATAATTGCTTTTAATAAATTCTTATACACTAAAATGTTAATTATAACTTATAAAAATTACAAATATAACTAAAATAATATAATATTAATAAAGAAATAAATATAATAAATATTACTAATAGCTTTAATATAATTAAATAAATAATAATAAAGAATAACAATTTTTCACTGGCAGTTCAAGAAATTTTTAATAAACTCAATGAAATAAATTTCATATAAAACTAATAAAAAACTAATAAACTTCTAGTATTATAATATATAAATAAATTATTTTTTAAATACAATATATTTATTTAATATTAATAATAATATAATTAATTATATAATAATAATTTATATAATTAATATATAAATTAATAATTATAATAATATTAATATGATATTGATCTATAATATATAATACTATTGGACATTTGTTGTACAGTTAAAGCTAAATATTAATAATAATATAAATAATATAAATAATTAATATATTATAATTAATATAATAATAATCTAAATAATATATAAATAAGTTAATAATTAATAATATAATTATAATAATGGGCTTATTATTATGTAATGTACCATAATATTGAATAATAATTATACATATATTTATCCCTACATATATTAAATATTTCCTGATGATCCTTATATAGTATGACGATAATACGTAGTCTTCCGTCTTGTTATCTCTCTAAAGATAAGCCCAGTAGAAGTAACAAATCAGACCATAAGACTATTCTATTAGAACGACCAGTAATCTCAAAGACCGCTGCTTTTTGTCGTCTCGTACTTTTTAAAAAGGCGTAATAGTATTTAATGGATAATACTCTAACTTCCTATATATATTCAATCCTACTATAGTTTTTAATGCTTTATATAATATTATTATTATATTATTATTATATTATTATTATTATTATTATTATTAATTTATTAATTAATTATTATTATTATTATTAATTATATTTATAATTTACTTCAATTATTTAATTATTATTTATTATATATTAAATTTTATTACTATTTAATTATTATTATTTATATATATGATAGAGTAGTTTGTAGTACTTTATGAATGGTTAAGTATTATAGTTTAATCAAAAATTTGTCACTTTCTAATTCTTGTATAAAGTTTTAAAAGAACAGTAATATTTCTTCTTGAAATACCAGTTTATTATTAATTTTTTAAGTATTATTTAGTATTTTATTATATAATTACTATATATTATTTTATAATTTTCATTATTATTTTTATATATTATATATATTATTATTTATTATTTATTTTTATATTATTTTATTATTATCTATTACTATTATTTTAATAATATAAATTTTATATAAGATGGTAATGTGATAAATATTGAAAGTTTGATATTATCATTCATTATTAATATTAGAATAAATTAATTATAAATAATTGAATATTAATGAGTTTTTAGCTCGTCTAATAATTTCATTAATGTAATCAATTAACATAATAAAATATAAATAATATAATATAATAATATTCTCTAGAATACTATGAGTTCTTTGATTAAGTTTTTCTGAAATTATTATTTTCTTTATAGTAAGTATTGATGAAGTATTATCTTGTCAACATTAAGCGACAGTTTTTGATGAATATATGGGTATTAATTGTGATAGAAATTAAATAATATTATAGAAAATTATAGACATTTTATTCTGTTATTTATATGATATGTAAGTCTATTCCAATTTTGTAACTCATCATATATTAATACAGATTGTACTTATTAAGCGATCTACATTTATTATTTTATTACATTATATTATTATTATTTATTGTTTTAATTATATTATATATTTAATTATTAATATAATTATTATATTAATTTAATTTACATTATTATTATTATTAATTAATTTAACTGTATATATTAATTATATATTATTATTTAACATTTTAAGGATTACTCGGATATTTTTTATTTTATTTATAGATTATTATATATATATATATTTATATAATCATTTAATTTTTTATATTATATTATTTAATAATAATTTATTTAATTATTATATATAATATTAATATTTATATTATTTAATTACTTTTTCTTACTTCTTCTTCTTACTTCTTCTTACTCTTCTTCTTCTTCTTCTTATCTTACTTATATATTAATTATTAATTTTATTATTAATTCATATTATTATTATATATTTATAATTATTATTAATTATTTATTATATATTATTATTTAATTTATATTATTAATTAATTATATATTATCTATATAATTTATTATTATATTTTATTATTATTATTTAATAATTTATTATATATTAATTACAATTATTATATTATATTTAATTATATATTATAATTTATAATTTAATTATTATTATTATGTATATATGAATACAGTATCATACTTATTTTTAACTTCTCTTCCAATAATTTCTAATATCATATAATATATATATATAATCCGATAATTTTTATTATATTATGATATTTTATCATATCTATATAATATAGTAACAAACTCCCTTCAAGAGTTGTAACTTGCTTTGTAGGATAAATTTACTTATTCCTAAACCCTCAAAGGACTGTGAAACAGCTATCGCTACTCCTCGCTGTTAGAGCCCCTGTTAACATCCTTCAAGTGCTCATTGTTTAGTTAAGTATTAGAGAGTTGTTTTTTTTTTATAGAATATCTATCTGATAGGGAGATAGTAATCGTATATCTTGTTATGAGACACAGATAGACACGCATATTCTGCGTGTGCTTCTTTATATAGAGA
The DNA here is from genome assembly GCA_015478945.1 of Trachelipus rathkii. NCBI lineage: Eukaryota > Metazoa > Arthropoda > Malacostraca > Isopoda > Trachelipodidae > Trachelipus > Trachelipus rathkii. Next base: position 8,640 of record JABUQX010046043.1, on the reverse strand, counting down.
TCTTAAGTATCTGTGAATTGGGATTTGCAGAGTTGTGTCCGCTCGCGTAATATTAACGACACTTGCAAGTCTATTTCATATCTGCCCTACGGCGTCACCCAGGATCGAATCCCCACTATGGTTGAATAAATATATCATTGATAGGATATTTATACTAAAATGCAAATTTATTAATTGCAGGTTTATTGCATTTTACTTATATATATATATATTAATATTATATATATATCATATATATATATATATTATATATATATATATATATATATTATTATATTAAATATATATATATATTAATATTATATATATATATATATATTATATATATATTATATATATATATATATATAATATATATTAATATATATATATTATAATATATATGATATATATATATTATATATAATATATATATATAATATATATTTTAATATTATTATATATATATATATATATATATATATAATATATATATTATATATATTCACCTATTGGTCCATCCTTAGGTAGATGGTTTGCGGCTAGAGATTTTAGAAAATCAGTTATATTGCAGTGATTAGAGTTCAACCTAAAAATGTAATTTGGAATTATGATATAGGACGTTTGATGAGTGATGTAGATGATATTTGAATGTGCCTTTTGAGTGAAAGATGCTCTCCAGCCAATGGCGTAAGCCGTTGGGGGTTAAATAGCACAGGTTCCTTACTCATATCTCGCACCTCTATACCTCCTCATCACGAAATTGTTGACACAACTTTCAATATATATATATGCAATAAAAAGTATCAATGAGATATAAAAAAAACTCATTAAAAAAATTTAATATAATTCTAAAAAAATCTGAGTTTTGTAAAGTATTTTATCCTAATGTATTCGTGATTTGTGTATAGAAATAGGTAACCATGAAGGGGATGCATATTAATTTATTTAGAAGTGGTCTTGTGATAATAGTGTTTTTATGCTCTGATAGTTAAATAAAGCTGTCATGCCCAATTTTGTAAATATTCACATTGGTTAGTATGTGTATATTATGAATTTATATCAATGGCTAATTCAAGTGACTTTGTACTGTAAGTTGAGAGTGGTTAATGTGTGAGGTGTGACATAAGATAGCGAGATGAAAAAGAGTCGTATTCTAACAGTGGAAGTGTTATATTGTGGGGTAGGCGGGGTTTCTTGTGCAGGGGTGATAGGAGTTAGGGAGAGGCGCTGTCCCAGCGGAGGGATTAACTCCACTTGACGAGTTACCACAGTGAAGATTTGTTGCAGCACTATGTAAACTATAGGGTAGGGAAATTTCTGATTGGAAACTAGCTTCACTGATATGGAGAGAATATGAGAGGGGAAGTAAGAGAGGAGAGTGTGGGGGGGAAGCTTTCGTTTTTGACCTGCTCAATTTCTTCTACTCTCTGTTTTCCTGTGTATGTTGATCGCAACCATCACCCCAAATCTGGGGAAAGGGAGGATAGATGATGATGATGATAAATGATGATAAAAGCGCGTCATAGAAGCGTCTGAGGGCCCAGAGGCCTTATCAAAATTGGTTGTAGCATTATTAACGCAGTGTGTGCGAACGAAGAAACAAAATCAAAAACTTACAAGAAAACAACATTTTATTACGTTTTATGTTCAGAAATTGAAATAATTATTAATTTCGTCTTTAAGCCTAAGCAAATAGCTCGTTGAAGCCAGAAATCCCTCGCCTCGTGGCATCGGTTAAAGGAAAGGTAAAGGCTCATCCACACTCTGACGCATTATTACATTCAGCACGGCCAATGGATAAGACCGCTGCCGATGCCACAAATAATGTAATTCTGGCGTACCACGCTGGGAAATTGAGCCGGGATTCAGAGTAGAGATGATCGAAATGTATTCTGAGGGAGGGGCACTGCTTGTGCTGCTACAGGCAGGGGAGTAGAATAGTTGGCCGCAGAGAGAGAAGTAAGTCGGCAAGAGACTGACTTGCAAAACTAAGCGCAGATATCATCTGGCATACAGTTCCACACCACATCTACACACAAGAGCTACCAGCGAGCTCGAACTAATACAGACAGCAGGAGTTGTGAATATAGCATGCAAAGGAGTTCAGAACCCTAGGTGTCTGAATGTCTCGACTCTAATAATAGAATATTGTACTTACATCTCTGTAATTACAGTTATCGCTTTTAGTTGTGTGTGAGTTCGAATGATCTATTTGACTACTAATATCATATTATTCTCTGTTTGATATTATGATATTTCTTATTATGCTTTCGAGTTTGTTTACGCGTATTATGCGTTAAATCGTACGTTATTGTTTGACATCCTTGATGTAGTGAATTTTAACTCCTCTTTGTTATTATTTCGTATTATTCTCATTTATGTATATATATATTAAATTAACGAATATATTTAACTTATATCTCATCGTTAGTTATATGTAGTGATTGTATTGAGTATGTGTTATATGTTGTGTGTTATGTGACTTGTTTGTGTTTGTGTAGTTGTAGTAGTAGGAAATTAGTGGGAGTTTATTTTGGAGTATTCTTACTTAGTGATCTCATTTACTACATAAAGTGAGCATATATAACATTTCCCCTTGTCATATATTATGGATACAGATGCGGAGTATTGACCCCGTTGTTTCATTATTCATTATATTGTTGTATAAGGGTAATTTCTTGCTTACACTTTGAAATTTTTAGGTTTCTATATATTTATGCTACAGCATATTATATTCTAGATATTAATAATGGATTTACGATATTATATATATATTTTACCTATTAAATTAAATTCACTACGAGTATATATATTAATAATTATATATTATATATTATATATATATATATATTATTTTAATATATTATATATATATATATATATCTATATATATCTTATATATATATATAGTATTAATTATTAATATTAATATATTATATATATATATATATATATATATATATATATATATATATATAGATTAATATATATTATATAATTTAATATATAATATTAATTATAATATATTATATAACTGACTTTAGGCTATAGAATCTCAACTTAGTCGTTTCACTCTATATCTTTTTTATAATTTAATTATCCTACAAGTTTGATTGTGTATACCATAATAAGAATTATGATATACTTTTATCTCTCAAGATATACTTATTTAATAATTATGTATCAGTAGATCAAGTTGGGTATAGGTGCTCAACTCTGTAATTGAAGAAGTGTAATCGACATTATTTTGTTAGCATACTCGTGTCTGCTGCTTGGAGATCGAAGCGTACATCATTCAAAACTCACATCAACCAAATATATTTTCGTGATTAGGTATTGTAGTAAATGTACATTCAATTAAATTTACTAAATATTATATAAAGAAAAAATATAAAGAGGAGAAGATTCATTATATATGACATGATTAATAAAGTGAATAATAAATAAATACAATATTTATCTGTAAGAAACCCTTACTTATTATATTTATCAAATCGTATACATGCAGAATCTCATCATTTACTATCTTTATTGAGTATTATATATAGAGTATGAAAATATATCGGTGACATTGGCTTCGCTATCGAAATCTTTTGCCATTATTGTCGTTCAAGCTTTCGTACGAAGTAATTTGATAAACATTTCTAAACTTACTGTCTTTTTTTTGTGTTTGGTTTCATTTACAAACCCTTTATATCCTTTTTACAATCACTAGTAAATAATAATAATAACATATAATTAAAAAATATATAAATATAATAATTATATAAATAATTTATAAATCACACAATACCATTTATTATGGAGATTTGATATATAGTAATTGATTATAACTCTGATAATTTGAGATAGATATAATAGTGAGCATAATATGAAGCTCATTCTCACGAGCCAAAGCTTGTATTTGGATGCTGGTCATCACAGGGTCAAAGGTTGTAATATAATGTATTACTCTCTCTAATGATCGTAATCAGTAGAGTGCGCAGAATCTCTAGGTCTCGCAATTAATTTTTACGTGCAGTTTGAACTTTGAACATTTGTTTAGTTTTTCACTTAATTTTAAAATATGAAAAGGCTAATTCATATTAGACCTATGATGGATCAAATCAAGTTAGCGCAGTGTCTCAAAGAGTCATATAGATGCATTTTTTCTATTTGAGATACCAATCTGGACTCTCTCTCTCTCCACACCCACCTTATTACAAACAAGGTGATTTATCCACATAAAATTACATACTTTATCTGTGAATAATGACTATACCTAGCTTTTTATGAAACATGTCAGATTTATACGTTAAAGTCTTACTAATTATTTCATAATCTTATTTCAACTTGTAACCTAATTATAGCCAATTGAAAACAATATTAACAAAATTCTTATTAACTTGATATATATATATATATATATATATATAATATATTATATATATATATATACATATTATATATATACTGTATATACTGGTATATACTATATTTATATATTATATAACTATATATATATCATTAAATATATATAACATATATACTATATATATTTATATATTATATATATATATATATATATATATATAGTAATATATATATAACTATATAATATTTCATATATATATATAAATATATATATATATATGATTGCTTCAAGGGAAAATGCTGCTGATTTCAGCATGACATCCGAGGATGGTGAGGTCTTTAATAACGCGTTTTGGTTGATTCTTTATTCCAACGCGTGGGTGGATATTGTTCATTCGCTATATTTGTTATGTGGGACATAGCTTGGGCCAAGATATTCGAAATTTTATATATATCCAAAAAATTCATAATTTTAAAACATTCTATGTGAAGGAATCTTATGTATTATGCCATAACTTGTACACTTTATATTATATATATATATATAATATATATTATATATATTATATATATATATATATATAACTATATATATATATATTATATATATATATATATATATAATATGTATATATATATATATCAGCGGAGACTCCAGTAACTTTTTTACTCACTCGGGGCTCTCTCTCTCTCTTCTCTCTCTCTCTCTCTCTCTTCTCTCTCTCCCTCTCTCTCTCTTCTCTATAATAGTACTATTATATACTATATATATATATATATTATATATAATTATACCATATATATAATATATATATATATATATATATATATATATATATATATATATATATACATATATTTAATTATAATAAAATTAATATTACTTTTATTATTAAAATTATTAAATATAATTATTAATTTTATAAATATATATATATATATATACTATATAATTATTATATATATATATATATACTATATATTATCTGAGTACATTCGATTTAAATATAAATTTTAAAAGTAGCCTATATCATATTTATACATAAAGAAAATGTAACTAAGAAAATGCCAAAGGCAACAATATAGACAATTCATACTCTACATTCACACACACACAACACACGCACACATCACACACACACACACACACACACCAAGATATCCAGACCCCTGTTTCTCTGTGCGCTCGTTGAATAGATAAATATGATAAGCTGAATAAACATATTTCTCGTTTTATTTTGCTCGCGGAAAAACACTGCAAATATGAGATATCTTCGCGATTTCATATAGAATCTTTGAATTGCGCAAAAAAACAGCAACTGGATATTTTACTGCGGTAAATATTTATCGAGATTTTACTCTCTCTCTCCAATGATGTGCGTGATTACATTGAATTTGTGGACCAAATATGGTTATGTATATGTGTTATTATTTATGTTTAGCGGGGGTTTCTCCGCCACTCCCCTACGGGGAGCTATGTGAATAAACGTCATCTCCTCACACCATCTGTTAGATCTGGCGGAAGATCGAGATCTCTCTCCTCTACTAGTGAATGGCTTACGCACTCGTAGTCTTAAAGCAAGTAGATGAGCATCAGAGTATATTAGGAGTTACGTATACTTACATATAATTATTAATATATATATATATATACTATATATATACTATATATATATATATATTAATATATATTAATATATATATATATAATTATATATATTTATATATTAATAATATATATATAGTTATAGTATATAATATAATATAATAATATATATAATAATTAATATATATACAATATTATAATCTATTAATATTAATTAATTATATTTAATTATATAATAATGATAGATTATGTGCGTTAATGTATTAGTATTGTTAGATATATCAATAATATATGGTCTATAATAATATAACCCTAATATATACTTAATGAACAAAAATCGTGAGTATTCGAAAAGTACTGAAGCGAAAATGTTATCTCTCTTTATAACTTTTTTTAATTAAATTATATATTCTGTATTACATATATATATATATTATATAATTAATATTATATAATATATATACTAATATATAGTATTAATATTAAATATATATAATTAATATATATATATATTAATTAATATATTTATGGTATTATATATATATTATAATATAATATATATATATAATATATATAATATAATATATTATATATATATATACTATATAATATATATATATAACTACATTGTAACAGGTATAGGTGCTATAGGTTTTACTGGCACTATGAATTTTTGTTGATAACAGTAGTGAGTTACGGAACTTAGTTTACGCTACAGTCTATGATGACTATCCTTCATTTCAGTGCATATTCTGCTTGTTTGAATTCACTTTCGTATACTTTTTACTGACGAAGTAACTCTGGCTCCTAGTCTAGCTTGATGATCTTATTGATACTCTACGGGTAATTGTATGTGAGCTTATATATATGTATCTTGGACCCTTCTATTTAATATTTCAACCACTCCTCTCTAATTTATTTATATATGCAGTGACACTATTACTCATCTTAAATATTTGATATATAGGTATTCCGTATACTGGTCACAAAATAATTTTAGCAGAATATCTAAACCTGAAAGTATTCAATATCAAAATATTCCACCAAAAAATTGATTAAGATTGGAAAGATTGAAAATGGTTTCTCGACGTATATATAGTGAAGCTGCTCTAGCCACTATATATAGATATATACTATATATATAATATATATATACTAGTATTATATCATATATATTAATTATATATATAATATAATATTAATATATTTATATATATATTATATATATATATATACTATATATACTATACTTATATATTAATATAATCATAATATATATATAATAACACTTATAAAAATAAATTTAAATTTTGTTGATCATTTTATAAAAAAAATTTCTTTGTATAGAGAATCCCTATAGGATTAATAAGGATGGGAATAAGCTAGGGGTAATACAGGATGAATTGGGAGGGCTTTATAGGTGCACTGGGACAGGGTGAAAGCGTGGAAACTCAATAAATTTATAAGAAATTAAATTTCACAGTATCGATATATTTAACTTTTGTTATATTACAAATATTATGCATCACCTTCATGTTATAAATTATTTAACTTAAAATTTAAATGAGAATATTATGGGTATTATATAAACTTATATGAACTCAATTATTTTCCTACGTTTTTAAGATTTGTTAGGCTTATTTTTGTGATAGATATATGGTGTATTTGCCCGCAGCTCACCATATATAATATATATATATTAATTAATATAAATTTAGTTAAATTTATTGTAGCAAATATATCTATGTTAATTATTATATATATATATATATATATATATATATAAATATATATATATATATATATTTATATATATATATATACCTATAACTATAAAAATTAATAATTATATATTAATTAAAATTTATAATTATAAAAATTATATCAACCATAATAAGTTAAGAATATTTTTCTGCTAGTCATATTCACATAAATCTCTTAGATTTTTCAGTTCAGTTCGTAATCGTATTTAACAGTTTAGCTATAAATAGGCTTTGTTTGTGTTGAAAGTGCTGCTTTATTATTTTAGTAATATAATCTCGATCTCTTGCCTTCTAAAAACTTGTCGACCTTTCTCAGCTATAAATAGTTAAATTCTTTATACCTTTTAATTAAAATCAAGATTTAATAATCATCAATATGTATACGTCTATTTATATTCTATTATATGATAACTTGAGATTATACCTTCCTTTTAGTAAATTGATAATAACTATTTCTTGTTAATAACAGCACGAGTTTCATTATTATTATTATTATTAACATTTAAAAATTTTTATATTCGCTATCCGGACAATTACCACTTCAATTAAATGACCGAGATATATAAAAACGTATACCTTCATTGTGACACTTATTGAGAAATAATAATCTCAGCTTTATTTATCAATGTATTTTTTATGTTAGGGATTGAGTTTCTCAAGCTTGACGGTACGTGCGTTGTTCTATGTATTAAGTGATAGCTTACATGTATACCTTTAACGGAAATGCCACAAAATATTTTTTAATAAAACTTCCTTTAACGTCCTTTATCCCTATAGACTTATTTTTCTACTCATTTCCTCTTTCAAAAAAAAAAAAAAAAAAAAAAAAAAAAAATAAAAAAAAAAAAGAAAAGAACTGTTCATAAATATTATATATATTAAGTATATAGTTTATTTATTTAATATAAATAAATATATATATTATATTCATCTCTT
>JABUQX010046042.1:95000-106261 GCA_015478945.1 Trachelipus rathkii | reverse complement strand
GTACCAAGCACAAACCTAGAATAACAATTTGTTCTTTTGTCCTTGAAATGTGCTAAAAAGATCAGCGCGATATCTGATGAGTGAAGACATGTTCTCGTGTTTCGGCGGATTTTTGATTTCTCAAAAGCCTGAAAAAAGAGAATTTATGTCAAATTTTGTTTTAAAACCGGGAAATCAGCTTCGGAGACTTATGAACTCTTAAAAATAGCTTACGGAGATAAATATCTGAGCCGGTCAAATACTATTATCTTGTTCTCAGATTTCAAGATGGGTGCGAATCGGTTTAAGATGGCACCCGGTCCGACCGTCCTTCCACTTCAACAACCAGCGAAAACATTGTGAAAGTTCCCGATTTAGTGCGTCTGATGAACTGAATTTAAGTTTCTACGCGGTTCAGTCAATTGTAACTGAAGATTTCAAAATGCGCTGAGTGTCCTCGAAATTCATTCCAAAATTGTTGTCAGACCAGCAGAAACAACACCGACTTGAAGTTTCCCCAAGACCTGATTAATCGGGTCGAAAGTGACCCAGATTTTGTTAAATAGGGTAATTACAGGCGACGAATTGTGGGTTTATGGTTATGACCCAGAAACAAAGGTACGATCATCGCAGTGGAAGGATCCAAATTCGCCAAATTCGTAAAAGCGCGACAAAGTCGGTCGAATATGAAGACAATGTTGATGTTTTTTTTCGATTCTACTAGTATCGTTCATCACGAATTTGCTCCCAGAAGGCAGACAATCAAACAGGAATACTATAAAAGTGCCATTCAGCGTTTGCGCGAAAAAGTTCGAAAGAAAAAGATACACTCTGGCGGGAAAAAAATTGGGTCCTCCACCACGACATCGCACCGGCTCATGTGGCCTACTCGATCACATATTTTTTTTTACCAAATTTCAAATACCTGTGGTACCTCAACTATCTTATTCCCTTGATATAGTTCCTGTCGACTTCTACCTGTTTCCAAAATTGAAAATTTCGCTGAAAGGGAAACGATTTGACCCAATTGAAGACATATAGGCAATCCGCCGAGACTAGAAAACATGTCTTCACTCACCAGGATGCAACTCGGTACTGAGGAAAGTTATCGCGCTGATCTTTTCAATACGTTTCAAGGACAAAACATGCTTCCCGTACAACACTCGCCCACAAACCTAACCACTCTTATTGACCAGTGACGCCACCTGTCTTAAAACTTTCCAATCAGAGTATATATATATATATATATATATATAATATATAATATATATAATATTTATATATATATATATATAATATATATATTATATATTATATATATATAATATATATATATATATAGTTCAATTTATATTAACAATTAAAATTGGACTATCTATTTCACAGATTTATCATGTTTTAAAGTAGAGCTCAGAAGTCCGAAACATACTAGTTTATGTGTGTGTGTGTGTGTGTGTGTGTGTGTGTGTGTGTGTGTGTGTGTGTGTGCGTATGTGATGCATGCGTGTGTTTGTGTGTGTGTGTGTGACTCGCTTGCATTGCAAGCGGATAGTGATAAAAAGAAAAAATCTTTAAAAAATTTCCATTGAAACTGATTACGGCGAATGCGTGAAAAAATATGAGTGTAATATTTTAAATGAAATGAGTTTCAACCTCAAAAGAACAGACAGCATCAATAATAATAATAATTAATATATTAATAATATAATAATAATAATAATAATAATAATAATAATAATAATAATAATAATAATAATAATAATAATAATAATAATAATAATAATAATAATAATAATAATAATAATAATAATTTAGGTAAACAGCAACAATGATAACAACAATGTTAACAATCATAATAATCAAATAATGATTTAATTGTAAAGAAAGTAATTAAATATATATTATATATATATAAATATAGTATATATATATATAAATGCATATTATATATATAATATATATATATATATTATATATAATAATATCATATATATATATATATATATATATATATATATATTATATATATATATGACTAATTTAAAAGCACCTGCATCATAATATTGAATAAATTTTCTACCTTGCTTTTAACTTAATTAAATTTTTCGAATTTAAATATTTCCATTAATTTGATTAAATATTTCTCAAAGATCGAATATATTATATATATATTATTATTATATATATATATATATGTATATTATTATATTATATATAATATATATTATATATATATATATATATATATATATATATATATATATTATAATATTATATATATATGAGTCCAAAGGCCTCCCATACTCTACTGCATCTGTTGGAATCCCATCCAAAAACGAGGCGATCCGTATCTCCAACGGAGCCTTTCCGATCGTTTCCCCGGGTGAGCCTTGAAGTTGAATCTTATGTGATGCACTCTCTCTTCGAAGGGAATAATACAGCACGTTATCTTCACTTTCAAACTCAATTTACCATCTGCTCTACACCGATTCTTGCGAGAGGATACCTCAGAATCCTCCTTACTGGGCATTTGCAAGCTCAGTTTATAACATTCTTACCTTCGTCAACATCTCATTGCAAAAGGTGCTGCCGTTTTCTTATGATGAAGGGAATACACCTTTGTTATTCTCTGCTCCCACCATTTTCCTGGTCCTGGCCTCTCTCCAAATCTATCTATCCTGCTGCCTTGTTAAAGGCATCATTCCTTTCTCATTCCGCAGTTCACTATGGATTTACTCCAGTGTTTACTGACGACTCTAAAACAGGGGACAGTGTGGGTGCACCTGCTGTCTTTCCTGACCGCAACCTCTCCCATATCCTCCCCCTTCACGCTTCAATTTTTACGGCAGAATTAATTTCACCCACAGGCACTACATGTCACGGGACCCTCTCATCTCCAGATTTTGCCGTCGTCATACCCCACAATCTGTTCACCATATCTTCATTGATTGTCACCAACTGGACCCCATTCGCCTTCGTCATTTTCCTACTTTATGGTCTATAACACCTTCCAAGGTTATCCCATATCTTGTCTGAATCTTCCCACTTTAGGCAGTAACTCTATTTTCTCGTATCTTCAAGAACTGAATATTCTTTATAATATATGATTTTGTTGTGTAATATTAGGACTAATTATAATGTAAGGACATCTTTTTATTTTTTTTTTTATTTTTTAACTGAATATTCATTTCGCCATCCAAATTTTCTTTGACATTTAAAATATGTATATGCCAAGACCCACCCTTGGAGTTGAGTATTCAACTCAGTGTGGCCGCTTCTCTGTGGCCGTGGTGGGTCCTGTAATATTAAAAAAAAAATTTATATATATTATATATAATATATATATATATATAATATATATATATATATATATTATATATATATAAAAAAAAAATATATATATATGATATATATATATATATATATATATATATATATAATCATTATTTAGTGATGCACCGGAGAGTGATTTTGAACGAAGGCCGAAGAATAAAAACTCGATCTCCGACCTGAGAATGAAATTTTCCATTTTTCCGTTTATATTTTCCTGCCCAAGTTTAAATATAAAAATCGTCAATCACTTAAATTATATTTACTAATTAATTATTATCTTACTAATTGATTTGTCGTCTTTAAAAGTTTAAAATGGATTTATTTCAATAATAAAGAGGGTGATAGGAAGTGTATCAAAGACTAATTATAGTGGGTGTGGTTTCTTTTTATCCTCCGCACTTTCTTCACTCGTTCCGGTATTGATAAAACATGCCTGTTAATGAAGTATTGCGGGATGTTTTCCCACTTCTTCGTCAACGCTCCCGTCAGCTGACTGAGTGTCGACGGATCATGTACCTGAGCTCTGACACGCCCTCCGAACATAGCTCAAACTTGTTCAATGATATTCATGTCCTTGCCTGCTCGTAGGTAAAGGCAGAAGGTGAATTTCCATCTCTTCATGGCGCATGTAGACAACCTCTGCGTTGTGCGGTTTGGAATTATGGTGGAGTAATGCGAATGTGTCACAAATGAAAGGCTCGAAGGTATACCACATATTCCTGAATGATGCTGTCCACACACCTTTCTGCCGTTAAAATCCCCCTGTCCGGCATATGAAACTTCGTGCGAGTTCTCAGCTTATGTCATCCCACATCATCACAGAGCCGCCTCCTAAAAGGACTCGTGGAGAAATCAGGGGTAAAGGATTCTCCTGGACGTCTCCAAACTCTCTGACGTCCTTCTTGTACAAATTAGAACCGAGACTCACCAATAAAGAGTACATTACTTAATTGCGCCATTGTTCGATTTCCATAGACCTGAGCAAACTGTAGTCTGGTGATCTGATGTAGCCTGGTGAGTGGATGACCTGTTTCGGGGCATCTATAAGCCATTTTTCGAACTGTAAATTCGAAAATGGGGACTTGTCTGAGTCTACAGAGCAGGTTTCGTAGCTGAACACTCGTTTGAAACCGATCTGGCAGACTGTAAGATGGAGAAATCTGTTCTTACTCACCGAAGTACACCTCGGGCAACCGTGACCTTAATCTTCTTCGGTTTCTGCTAGTTTCCCTGAACAAACGGTGGATTCGACACACTGTCGATTGGTTGACCCCAATCGCTGAGCCACTTGTCTCTGGGACAGGTCTGTTTCCAATAGTTTTATCTCCCTGATCGAAAATTCCTCTTCCTTAATATGTGTCTGTCCATTCTTAAGGTACTCTAGCTCAAATAATGACATTAACACTGCAATTTGCACACCCTCGCTTGACTACGAAATCTTTTGCAGTTCGATGTACACTAGGACAGAGAACAGTCTGTACTGTAGTTGGGTGGTATTCACTTGGACTGAGAATGGTGGTTACTGCATATTGGTTACTAAGTTTGTTTGCTGTTCTTTTGTTTAAACCTATACTTGTGTCGTTCCGTTTGAATCATTATAAAAGCAATACAACACAATCCTAATGTCATAATTAGCCACCTAATGTTAAATTCCTGTGATGGGTTAAATTTGTTTGGAAGTATCTTTTTAATTTCTTTTGATTGATTATACCTTTTTGCCGGAACATAGGTCAAGCCGGAGACGGATATACGGTACATCAATATATATGTATATATATATATATATAGTATATATTATATTTATATATATATATATTTATATGTATAGTATATATAATATATATTTTATTATAATATTATAATATATATTATATATTATTATATTATAAATACATATATATTATAATAATATATATTATATATATATATTTTTTTAGAAATATATAAAACGGAAATATATATATATTATATATAATATATATATTATATATATATAATATATATATATATATATATATAATATTATGATTACTATATATATATATATATATATATATATATTGTAAATCCTTCTATTTGGCGTATTATGTTATTTCTGGGACTAGGAAGGAATCGTTGATAGTTCTTTGATTAAATTTATACTTAATCATGTCTTAGAGAGATTGCTTTATGCTCCTCGACGTCCTTCTTCATTTAATTTTGATCTTAACTATGCGAAAGACGGGGTCTCGCAAAGTCGAACATCAAGGAAGGGTCGCATTCACGTTCAGCCTTCTATATAATTACTCAAGATCCTTTGATTACCAATCTATTCTAAATGCGCTTTGGCTTCTTTTTTTTATTCTCTTTTCTATTTGCTTCTTCATTTGGAGAGCCTTTCTATCTCCTTCTTCTTCTTCTTCTACTACTTCTTCTTCTTCATCTTCTTCTTCTTTCATTTTCCCTTGCATTCTTTAATTGAAGGAGTGCTCATGCTGGAGCTCTTTAAGGGTATATATCAGGCTATCCGGAGTTCTTTAAGCTAATATCATTAAGATCTGCGAAAAATAATTTAGTTATATATACTTCCTTCGATTTCCAGAAAATTTTGAATGTTAATTGTAATTATAATGTTTTTAAATTATTCTATTAAAATTACAAAAGTAAATAAAGGTTAAAATAAAATGATAGAAGTTAAAGAAACAAAATAATTAAATAAATGTATTGTCTATATATGATTATAGTGTGTTGTGCTATTCTTTTTTTTTTTTCATTCATTTATTTTAGGTATTTTTATTTTTTTTTTAAACTGAAAAAAAAATGTAAATGTTTTTGTAGGTCAAGATCATTTTTTTGTGACAAAACAATAAAATATCCTTAGACATAAAGTTTGACTTCTCTATTTCTTTTTAACTTTGCCTTATTTGTGTGTTTTAACCTTAGGTTTTTTTTTCGAAAGCTTAATTAATAAATGATAAAAAAAAAATTAAAAATATAAAAAATTTATTTTTCCAGATATGGATTTTAATGTTATGTGCGGATATTATATTAATATTTCTTTGCCAAGACATTATTATTATTATTATTATTATTATTATTATTATTATTATTATTATTATTATTATTATTATTATTATTATTATTATTATTATTATTATTATTATTGTTGTTATTATGATTATTATTATTATTAGTAGTAGTAGTAATAGTTGTAGTAGTACGTTATTATTATTATTATTATTATTATTATTATTATTATTATTATTATTATTATTATTATTATAAAATTATTATTATAAATATTATTATTATTATTATTATTATTATTATTATTATTTATTATTATTAGTAGTAGTAGTAATAGTTGTAGTAGTACGTTTATTTTTATTATTATTATTATTATTATTATTATTATTATTATTATTATTATTATTATTATTATTATTATTATTATTATTATTATTATTATTAATAGTAAATTTAAAAATGTATATGAAGACCCAAAATCAACTTGGGGATTAATTATGATCTAGTCAACAAAAGTAATTCAAATAAAACAGAAAATAAATTGAAATATAAAAAAACGGAGAAATATTAAAAACAACAAATAAGAAATTGCCGATTGACTCAACCCATTAACTTCTGGTAATATTTCGCTAACAAATGTTATCAAACATGCCATCTGGGCATACCACATTGAAACGCAATATTTAGGTGAGACTACGGTTCTCTCTTTTCATTTTGAAAATTGTTACGGTCTCAGAAGTTCATATGCGATTCATTACTGGAACTACAAATAAGAATTTGTTTATGCCCGTCCTTCGAACCACATTTACAAAAATCATAAGCTGACATAATTGCCTCGCCCTATTAAAGATCTCTTTTAACATCATCATTAAACAGTGGAATTTTCCCGAAATGCAAAGTCTCACGTGTCCCACCTCTGACATAAAAAAGGAGTGATAAAAACTGATCTCTAAAACTATTAAGACCGATTTTCATTACACATACCAATTTAGCAAAATACTTCGAAAAACCTATATTAATAGTCGTAAATAAATATTTACTTAATACGGAGATAATATTATCAAACGACTTTCAATTGGCTTATGAAAGAACAGTTCAGAAACTGAAGCCCTTATATATTTGACTGAAAAAATACATGAAAATTTAAAACATAAAGATTCAACTGCACTTATATTATTGGATCTTACTAAAGCTTTGGATACAATAGATCATGTATATACTATGTAACAGAAATGAATAAGTGGAATAAGAAGGGAAACATCACTACATGGTTAAATAACATTAACTTAGTGGGAAGTATCTCAGTATGTGAAAAGGTGAAACATGTTGCTCTGAACCACTATCAAGACAACTGCGGTGTTCCCACCGGATCTATCTTGGCCCATTATTATTACATTGTATACCAATGATGTTTTTAATTCACACGACTCTTTCATGGTCTTATTTGCTGATAATATATTAGTATTAATAAATGATAAAAATCAGGTCACACTATCACTAAAAATAGCAGACATATTAAATAAGATTACAGAATTGATAGATTCTAATAAACTTTCACTAAACTTGCAAAAAACGTCATACATCATAATAAGCAACAAACTATAGCTGATAATTTTAACATAAAAATTAAAGGAGTTGACTTGAAAAGTCACAAAATGCTAAAATACTTGGGGTAACGTTAGATGAAAAAATGACATTCAAAGAACATATAAACCAGCTAGTGAGTGTTCTATAAAAATATATGGTCGATTAATTAAAGAAAAAAGCTTAAGTTATATATATTGAAGAAGAGGTGTAATGCACACAAATGCTTCGATACCTGTTATATTGCTTCCAGTCTATGCGCATAGCTAGCAAAACAGCTATTAATCTGGTTATTTTATTGCAAAACGCTCATCCGTACTGTGTAGCCCAAACTAATAAACTTTGTTCTATGAGACATACAGCACTTTTATTTAAAACTTAAAAAATTTTAACATTTGAATGACCATACCCATAGCAATCTCTATTTCTTGAAACAGCAACAAGAATATCCACAAAGTAGCATGTACATCAATAATATCTAACTTTTATAATTATTAAAATCAAAGAGATATAAATCTAAAAAATAGTTCACGTAAAACCTCCTTTCTATAGGTTAGAAAAGCTAGACAAGCAGTTAGCTATAAATGTGCTAAAGTCTATAATGATTTACCTCGAGAATTAAAAAATGAAAATTCTCTTATATCATTTACAAGTAAACTCAAAAAAAGCTATATATATAAGTACTAATACTATTACTGAACCATCCCTATTTAAAAGCAAAAATTTACCTTTCTATAGAATAAATATAGTATAATAATATATAGGTAATTTATTATTATTATTATTATTATTATTATTATTATTATTATATTATTATATTATTATTATTATTTATTATTATTAATTATTATTATTATTATTATTATTATATATTATTTTATTATTAATTATATATTATTATTATTTTTTTATTTATTATTTATTATTATTATTATTATTATTATTATTATTATTATTAATTATTTATATTATGTATTATTATAGTTATATTATTATTATTATTAATGTTATTGATTGTTATTATATTAATTATCATTACTAGGTTTATATTTATTATATTTTATCATTATTATATTAATTATTATTATATTATTATTATTATTATTTCATTATTTATTATTTTTATTATATTCATTATTTCTAGTTAAAAGTTTTTCTGTTTGTACTTGTTATCTATTATTATTTTATTATTATTATTAATATTTTTATGTTATTATTCTATTCTGGATGGACTCATAAAAGAGATATGTCGGCTTCTCAAATACTTGTTCATGTTATTATTTATCATTTGGATTATTTTTATCATTATTATTATTATTATTATTATTATTATTATATTTATTATTATTTATTATTATTATTATTTTTATTATTATTAATTATTCTGAATGTTATTGTTTATTAATTATCATTGATATAAGTAATTATTTTTATTAAATTATAATTATATAATGTTATTAATTTTTATTAGTATTTATTTTTGTTATTATTTTATATTTTATTTTATTATTATTATTATGGTGGTCTGTTATTACTATTATTTAATTGATAAAGTATTATTATTATAATTATTTATTATTTATTAATTATTATTTATTATTATTATTAGTTATTATTCATTATATTATATTATTATTATTAAATTGGTTTTATTATTATTTTTTATTTTTTATTATTATTTATTATTATTATATTATATTATTTATTATATTATTATTTACTTTATTATTTTAATCTTTGGAGATTACATTTTAATCTTTTTTATTATAATCTATTACTGTTATTTATCAATCTTGATGTTATGCTGTTACTTTATTATTAATTAATTATTATTATTAATTCTATTATTAATTTTTATTATTAATTATTTTATTATTATTATAATTTATTATATTATTATTATTATATATTATTATTATTTATTATTAATATTTATTAATTAATTAATTATTATTATTATTAATATTATTATTATTATATTATTATTATATAGTTTATTAAATTATGGTTATAATTGTAATTATAATTATAATTATTATTATTATTATTTGTTATTATTATTATTATTATTATTATTATTATTATTTATTTATTATTATATTTATTATATTATTATTATTATTTTATTATTATTTATTTATTATTATTATTGTTTATTATTTATCATTTTTATATCTATTGTTATTAATTTATTTTCGGGTCTCAAAGACACGACACTGTGTAGGTAATCTGTACAATGTTTTTAATACACACAAATTTGGAGCCTTTCTTGAATTATCTTTAACTCTTCTTGAGCCATTGTTGAATGATGAAATATGAACACCAACACTTAATTTTATTAATTTATTCCTTTTTTATTTTTGCGATTCCTTTATTATTGTTAATAATTATTATTATTATTATTATTATTATTATTATTATTATTATTATTATTATTACTTTTGTGAGTCTATTTTACTTTTTACTGTTATCTTTTTTTTATGTACAGTAATTATTATTTAGAATTTATATCTTCAGCTTCTAATTTAATGTATGAGCTTTGGTCAATGCCTTTTCCAATTTACCGTGAAGTATCAAATTCGCTTTAAGATTGATTTTCTCTTTATACTATTCTAGAATATAAAGAGAAACAACCACCTTTATGATTTTTTAAATCTAATATTTCGCCTGGCCATATTTCAGCATCATCATTAATATTATTATTATTTATTTATTCATCGTTATTATTATAGATTTTATGGAGAAGTTATATATATATATATATATATAATATATTATTAGTATATATTTTTTATTTCTATATATTATTATATTTCTATTCAATATGTAAATGTTGTATAAAATCAATTTTTAATTTAAATTATTTATTCATTTATTTAATTGTGAAGTATTAATATTAAGAAGAGTATTATTTTATTTTCATTTATTATTATTATAATATAAATCGTCGTTTATATTTCTATTTCTATATATATACTAAGTACTATATATAATATATATATAATATACTCATTTATATATATTATATACATTTATATAATTTATATGGGGAAGTTATATTGTCATATTATATAATATAATTTTTTTGTGGGTGTGTAGGTGTATTTGTGTGACAAGAAAAGGTCGAGTGGCAGCAAAAGTTCTCTTTTCTTATAAAAGTAAAAAAAGAACTAGGAGAAATATATGTGTGGCGTTAGTTCTTCGTGATTTGTGATAGTGCACCGTGTGCTTCACTAAGTTCGGTGCTACATACGCATATACTAACTCAGATAGACTTTACGTAATATGTTTTATAAAGTTTGGGTTTGTGCGAATTCTCTTACATTCTTCATTCTCGGCCTGGATATATATGCGCCCTG
>JABUQX010046042.1:85000-87500 GCA_015478945.1 Trachelipus rathkii | reverse complement strand
ATCGGATTTTTTAAATTTTGTTTAAATTCTTTTTGACATATTTTAAAAAATTTAAATTTTTGAGTTATTTGCTTCTTTACTTATAGTAAAAGAGGATTTTCCTCTTCTTCTTTCACTTTGATTAAACTGAAAAAGGTACAGCTATGTCACTGTACAAAGGATATATATATATTATACTATAATATATATTCATATATATTATATGATATATTATATATATATACACATATATATATTTATTTATTAAAAAAGTTAAATATAATAATTATAATAATATATATATATATATATATTATATATTGTTATTCCAATATTCTTTGACCATTAAACTTTCTGAGGGAGGGTTTCTATGATACGCTTAATCTCAGTCATATACTCATTACTTGTCTCGACTTATGTCACTTCTCATCACTCTGTATATCTTATTTTAACTATTACTATATTCAGCCGTTACTATCATACTAAGTAGTATACTCACTTATGTATTATTTTGGCTACTATTCTACTATGTTTCCTCTCACTCTTAGTTCTGTCTCTCACCGATTGTACCTCTCGTTACTACCTATTATATCTACCTTCCTCCTCCGTTCTTAATCTGAGATTTCTTCTATCACCTGCTAGTATGACGTAGTCGATGATATCTTCTACTCTTCAACTTCTATTACTGCACTCACAGCGTATTTTCATCACCTATTTACCTGATGGTCGAAACGGTGTTTGTCTTTGAATAATTATTTCATTATAACAAATTTCTCACCAGATGCGTAATCTCATGGGCACCAGGGGAGACTTTTTCAAACTCGTTGTCACACAGGAAGGAAAGAGAATTTTGAACATTTCTTCATAATGACTTGTAATGTTTCACTACCACACCGCATGTTCTTCACTGCTTACAATATAACTCTCTAAACTTCCTTCTTTATTCATATTGTTTCAGTACTGCCAAAACTACTAAAGAAACAAAGTATAGAAAAATTTGTAGCTTCTCTACAGATTTCAAATGAAAATTTAATTGCATATTAATATTTCTTTGTGAAAAATTGGCTAATACGTAAAAAATATATTTTCATTTTAAGTAGTCATAGAGGTTACTTGGATCATAACAATATTCTCCCCTGAACAACATGGAGTACTAGGGAAATATTTCTTGAGTCGACTCTTCTCTCCCTCTGTATCTATCTTCCATTCCCTCTTTCATTATCTCCCATCCCTGTCTCGCCCTCTCTCTTTCCCTCTGTTTCTCTTCCTCCCTCATTCTCTTCCACACCACGTACGGCTGAATCATTATATTTATATAGTATAATATATATATATATATATATACCCTTTTATAGCACAAAACTTATATATATATATATACATATGCTATAATCATTGTATTTGTATATAATAATTATATTATATATATTATACTATATATATATGATATATATATATATAGTATATAATATTTTTACTTATGAAATGAGGCCAACAAATATAAAATCACTGATAACATATAAATAAATAATTGGCAATAATTGTAAATAAATAGAGTAATATATAATTATGAAGTAAGAATAGTTAAAAGGAATCTTAGTCGTTTTAGGATCTTTTAGACTTGCTTTTTTTAAAATATTGAAGAATATTTGCCGCTCTTTAATGAAGCGATTTCAAAGGCAATCTCTTCATAATGAGGTTTACTATCAACACGATACAATATATATATATATAATATATATAGTTATATGTGTGTATGTATGTATAGTATATCATATATATTATATAATATATATAATATAGTATATATACAATATACTATATATATATATATATTCAAGACAAGGGGAACCTCTTTAACGCGTTTTATATTTCCTTCCTTACACGGTTGCTAAGAGTATATAATTCGTAGTATACTTTCTGCAACTGACACAACCCTGCACTCATGCGGGACATGTTGCTTAGAGTAATTATATATATATAATAATATATATATATTATATATATATATATATATATAATATATAATATATAATATTATATAATAACAAAGGCTATTATTTTTATACATGTGTGTGTGTTGTGTGTGTGAGAGTGTGTGTGTGTATGTGTGTGTGTGTGTGTGTGAGTGTGTGTGTGTATGTGTGTGTGTGTGTGGGTGTGTGTGTGTGTTTTCGTGTTTATTTCGAGTTTCCTCAGAAAGAAATGACAAGGGAGAAATAATAACAAACAACAAACTTCAAAACTTCAATTTTTTGAAATGCTCAAAATATTGAATCGTATTTTTTTGATATTTTTTAAAAATATTTTTCACTTCTCTGGGAATGAATTTTTTTACTATTTATTTATTTCTTTTTTTTCGTTTATTTTTTTTTTATGATTGTTTGTTGTAAAGTTTTGATTATTTTTGTTTTTGGAAATAAGATAATAAAAATTAATAATTATTCAAAGACCTGCAACAACAACAATAATAATAATAATAATAATAATAATAATAATAATAATAATAATAATAATAATA
>JABUQX010046042.1:77500-80000 GCA_015478945.1 Trachelipus rathkii | reverse complement strand
CTGTATGTGATTTCTTATGTGTAGTAATCCATTGTTCTACCAGTCATGGTATAGCATGTATACGTACGCTAAACGACTGACTGGCAGACCTTCATTACTCTCTCCCTCTAGATTGGCATTAACGGGACTTTTCAAAGTACAGCGGACGTAGGGACCACTTTAGACCTTACAATAGGCTGCTTATCTACAGGATCTAATGTCAACTGCGTTATGCGACGGCGCTTATTAGCTTAGCGAGTTCTCTTTCCTACATTTCCCGTTTACTCACGCGTCTTACGCATTATTGACGCTTCTTCGCCGCATTGGGGCAACACCATCATAACCATGCGGTGTGCCTCTCTCTCATATTAGCGAATGTGCTCAGCTAACTTCACTCACGCACGCCTCGTGGTTCTCATGTATGACGATTCGTGTTGAAATTAGTCTGTGCATCTCTACTCACTTGAAGTCGTTCTGATTCTCTTTAAGCGACACTTGAGCAGGACGACAAGACTGCTTCTTCTCGTTTGTTATCTCACGTTTTATCCAATTTAATCATTATAATGCTTCTGGTTTCAATCTTTTTTTTTTTTGCGGAATCTGGGGATAATCAGTGACTTTGCGCCAGTATGCATTCATACTCCTACTAATGCACGATTCTTATATATAGTCTAACGATCTGTGATATCGGACTATATTCTATGGACTTATTTAGTAATCCGGTAAGGCGACTAAGATCGTGCCGATGTCTAGGTTGACTATGCACAATACGGAAACTCATCTTCGCCTCACCGATTCGGCTGCGTTTGTCTACGCCCGCACCGGCCCATCCTACACTTGGATTTAATATATTTGCTATCCACCTTATTTCCTAACACGGTGGGGAAGTTTTATATTTGGCGTAGTTATGGTGCATGCGTGAGCACTAAGGGTGTCTCTAAGAGTTGGCCTGCTATCACTGACTGCTCTCACTCTATATTAACGACACACGTTCACATATATTATATAATATTATATATAATATGATTATATATATTTATATTATATGAAATTGCTGTCAAAAGATGACATTACAAAATTAAAACTAGCATTATCGTGGTTCAAATCGCTTATATATTTCTTTCTATAACATGACTGTTCCTAATGAATATCTATTGTTTTTTTTATGTTGTAATCTTATAATTTATAATATAATATATTATACTATACTATATATATATAATATAGTTCTTATATATATGATATATATATGATATAATATATATATTATATATAGATATATATAAGTATATTATACCGCTATATATATATATATATAATATATATATATATATATATAGCTAGGAAGAATTTATTAGAAGTGTTAAGAATGTTTTATTAGAAGTAAGGAGCCTAAAGCAATTTATTTGTGAAGAATACATTTTCCCCTATTTTTATATCGGTCGGGTCTTATCGCATTGAAAGCAAACGTTACACTTTATAAGCTTCGTAAATTTTGAGCTTTTGGCTTCGTGGTGTGACGTTATGGTTCCGCAAACGTGGAAAAATGTCAGTTGATGGTAAAAGGTTTAGTTAAGAACACCTCATGTTTCCGGATTGAAATGCTTTTTCCATCACGTTTCTTCAGAGAAATTGTGCGGAAAATCTTTTCACAAAGATGAAATAAGTTTAAAAAAGTAAAATGGAAGGGATTCCTTCTTTTTTTTCGTTTAGCTAGTATTGTATTCGTCAATAAATTAGAATTATTGGTCTTACATCTTTTTCATTTGTCTGTATTGTTTTCATATCTTTGCTTCATAAAATATAATATTTACTACGCTAAATAATATATAAATATATTTTTAATATTTCATTAAACTTATATATGAAAGAGTATTTACTTTAATTCTTTTACATATTCAAATAACAATAAATATCGTAATTTTCTTGTCGACGCAAAATTTAATTTCATTTTCAAAAAGCAATTTTTTTCGAGTCTTCAAGAACAAAAAAAAAAAAAAAAATCATCTTGAGAACGGAGGAGAAGAGAACAATAATCTCGGATCTATTTTTTTTCTCGTGTCTCGCATTACAATAAAATTGTTTTTCCCGTTGATTACAGAAAGCTTATTAAAGATTAAGTGACTTTTAGGCGCTTCTGCTCTCAAAATTATTGTTTCATTAATTTCGGTATTCTTTATACGTTTATCCTTTTCTTTATTGCCTTCTATAATATTTCGTTTTATAAGGAATGGGATTCGTGGTCTTTTCTTTGTGGTGCTCTTTAAATAATTATTTAACCTACATTTTAATGTATATGCATTTGCTTGCATGCATATATGTTGTGTATGTATGAATATACATGAATGCATATGTATATGCTGTGTATGTATGCATATGTGTATTGCACCTATTTATGTGCTTGTATGCCTATGTTTATTTTGTATGTATGTAAATATATGTATGCATCGGTATTACATGCATGTATTCATATGCATGTATGCATATGTATATGTATATATTCTTGTACATATGTGCATTC
>JABUQX010046042.1:65000-67500 GCA_015478945.1 Trachelipus rathkii | reverse complement strand
GTATATTATTCTATCACTTCTCTTTACCCCCATAAATATCTCGTAAGCCTTTCATTTCCAAAGCATCAGTTCTTTTTTTTTCATCTTAGAATTAAGTGCCAACGTCTCACATTCATGCAAAATGCTCAAAGTTGGAACGAATATACAATCAAGCAATTTCATTTTTACCTTCTTAGATAAATTCCCAATTTTCTATATTTCTCCGAGACTACCTAACACTCTTCAACCTCCCCTACAATATGATCAATTTCTTTTGTCCCTCCGAAAGCCCCAATATTCATTCCTAAGCACCTAAAGATTGTAGTTTCTGTTCAGCTCTCCTCATTCACCTTAATGATATCCAACCCAGATTGAGAATCGTCTCCTCTATGTTTTGTACTAGTTTTCATAACTATACTTTTAGCAGGATTAATTTTTAGTTTTTTCCTTACAAACTCAAACACCTCATCACGCAAGTTGAATCAGCCAGCAACACAGTATCATCAGCAAATAAAAAAACGTTGATCTGGCAATTACCCTCACGTAAATATTAGTTTCTTTCCTAATTTTATCCATGTCCGTAATCACACTATCTATAAAGATATTAAGCGTCCATGGATACATAACACACCCTTGTCTGAGACCTAGCACTACTTGAAACATCTCCCTATTATCTTAATCCTACTAACGCATGCTCTACTGTTCACATAAAATGCTTTAATAACTTTTAACAACATGCCATTGTTTCTACAACCTTCCAATACGCTCCTCAACTTCCCTCTTTGAACTTAGTTATACACCTTTTCCAAATCTAGGAAGTATATCTTTTTTTTTTTTAATATTTCTATGCCAGTATTTTTAAGGTAAACACCGGATCCACACAACCTCTGCCATCCCTAAAACCACATTGTTCTTCTCCAATCTGTTTATCTGTATTACTCTTACCTTTTCTATTTATACTCGTCCATATACTTTACCAACTACACTAAATAAACTTATTGACTATAATTGGAGCATTCCTCTTTGTCACTATTAATTACTTTTATAAATTTGAACAAGACAGGAGTCTTGCCAATCTTGTGGTACTTCTCACCTTTCCCAGTAAACGTTAAATAATTTCATCAGCCACTCTACGACAGTATTACCCCCCTTTTTTTAACATTTCTACTTATATGGAATCACAGCCCGAAGATTTTTCTCCTTTCATTTTCTTCAAAGCATTCACGATTTCATTTTTTTTTAATATGTCTTACATTTTCACTCCTAATCTTTTCCACTCTAAAGTTCTCTTCTACCCATACTTGTTGACTTTCTTCCTCCTCTTATACCCCTCGAGCATTTAGTAGTTCCTTAAAATACTTTCTCCATTTTTCCTCAACTTTCGTATCATCCTGAACTACATTCCCACCCAAAGTCTTTAAACTAATTATTACCTCTTTCATCATATTTCGAACTGTTAATATCCTTTCAAAATAGTTTACTTCTTTCCCGATAATTTGCAACTATCTATCCACTCCACCTTTCATCCTCCCTTCTCTTTGCACCTTTCACTTTCCTATTAACTTGATTTCGTACCCTCTTGTATTCCTCCCCATGTTGATTCGCTATTAATAGTTAAGTACCTTGCAAATATTTCTTTTTCCTTTTAATAATAGCATCCAATTCTCCACTCCACCATTCGCTACCTTTTCTTTTACATTTACCACAAATATTTTTCACACCGCAAGCTTTCCTTGTAGTCATCGCTATTGTTTCCTTAAAATATTTACACCCTTTTTCCACTCATTCAACCTCCCTTTTTTTCACAATTTCCATTTTTCTGCTAATAACCTTTCGTATTCTGTTAATTATTCTTCATTTTCTAATTTATCTAACTGTTGTAACTCCTACACTCTTTCCCAATTGCAGTATTTTCTTTCACCCTCCTTTCACTTTCACCTTTACTTCTATCAAATAGTGATTGGATATACCTCCAGCTGCACCTCTCAAGACGCTCATATCCAACAACCTATCTTTCTTCATTTAATTTACATATATTTAATCATGCATAGCACGATCACCGGTCATGCCACTAACCTATTTATGTTTGTGTATATTCTTTTTATTTAACCATGTGTTTCCTATTATCATCTCTCCAGCAGCACATAATTCCAGCAACTTTTCCCCATTTTCTTTCTGACCTTCTACTTCAAAAGGATCAGCAGCTATTCTTCTAACTTCTACATCACCCGCCCTTGCATTTAAATCACCTAACAAGTAGGTTCCAATTAAAAGTACCCAAACATTCTTTAGATCTTCCCAAAATATCTTCCTTACATCTTCTGTACTGCCATCTTCTGTACTGTTTTCATCACTCAGTTTTATCTTTACCCATTTTAATCTTGAACTAATGAACTAAATCTAATTTCTTTCACTTGCTTCTGCAATTCTTCTTTCATTATAATTGCTATCTCTCTCTCTCTCTCTCTCTCTCTCTCTCTCTCTCTCTCTCTCTCTCTCTCTCTCTCTCTCTCTCTCTCTC
>JABUQX010046042.1:55000-60000 GCA_015478945.1 Trachelipus rathkii | reverse complement strand
CTCAAATCCATATCTGTCCATTATCCGTATCACTATTGTCTAATAAAGCACTACGTTGAAAGTAATTCTCAATTAACCCCCCCTGATTATTGACTGCAAGGTCATTAATCATTTTGATGGTTGAAGTGATTTCAACGTAGACATCTGTGGTGACCCCAGAGTGACAATTAGGGATCTGCCGCCCCCTAAAGTGACCCCTAAAATCCTTAATTTAGAGTCAGATAGTGCCTAAATTGCGAAAATTCCAAATTAATCGAAAAAAAATCGGTTACTTTCTCGTTATATTTCAGTGCTAAAATAGTGATATGTGGTTAAAGTAAATAAATTATTCGAGTCAAAAATTAATAACGTGAAGAACAAGCTTCTTATTAATCTCATATTAAAATAAGAAAAATAAAGTCGTTATTATAGCAAATCCGCATAGTAACCGAAAAACCGTTGCTATTTCGGAAATCTGAGAGTTCAAAAATCAAGCTCTTGATATTAGGCCTAAAACCAACGAACGCCTAAACAAGTGACTCCAAACGAAGCCAAAACCCAGTCAAGAACAACAGGCTATAGAAATGGTGTCAACAAAAAAGAAATTAGGCTTTAAAACTAAGGCGAAACCCACTCTTAAAAGAGGGAAAGAAAGATCTCCATTCCCCCAACGAATTCCCCCCTCGCATGAGGAGGCAGGCCCTTCTGTTTCGTCATCAGAGGCTGAGTTGAAATTCCCGCCACCTTCTTCCCGCGAAACACAAAGTAAGTTTGCGCACTCAATCATACTTCCAAATTTTCTTGAAAATGATGCGAAAATTTGGTTGAAAGCGGTAAACAATCTTTTTAAGCTTTATAAAATAAAAAGTGACCAAGAAAAATTAAGATTAATAGCACCATTGCTCCCAATTCATTTATTAGCCACAGTCAAAACGCCAATCAAAAATAACACCTATAAAGAATTGGTGAAAACAATCAGAAGAACCTACTCCATATCAGAAGATCAAAACCTACGTGACGTCACACAAATAAAATTGAGCGACAACGAGCTCCCAAGCAAATTCCTCTCTCGTCTAAGGGAGACCATGGGGGAAGAAACCGCACGAAATCTCATCAAGAGAGAACCTGCTTCAGTGAAAGAATTTTTTCTAAAAAGCCTACCTCCAACGGTCTATGAACATCTCCACAAAATCTCGTCATGTGTAAGTATACACACCCTCGCCTATCTGGGCGACACTTTGTGCAGAAACACAAATTAGAAAATAAAAATAAAGAAAAACGAAGAACAGCATATGGCAATACCACCTCCTCGCCACCATCCTGAAAAATTTAGGTCCCGCTGTAAAAAGAAAAACAAAGCGAGCTTCTCCCCCAAGCATCTCCAAACCCCCTTTTCCCCCCATCAAAGTAGTGGTAAAATACTTTAAAAATTTCAACGTAGAACAACCTCGGTGAAAAATATCTCAACGAATAAAATTAAAAACACTTTAAATCTAAAATCAAAAACATTACTACTACTACTAATAATAATAATAATAAAAATAATAATAATAATAATAATAATAATAATAATAATAATAATAATAATAATAATAATAATAATAATAATAATAATAAGAAAAATAAAAATAAAAATAAAAATAATAAAAATGAACAATAGTGATAAATGTGCGGACATTGTAAATGAACAATAAAGTGAAAAAAATTGTGATACTGTGAAACAGCCAAACGTAAAATCTTTGTAAATGGCTTCCGCATGCGCCATCTTGGGTTAAAAATAACAACTAAAATTCAGATAAAAGTAATCGAGTTAAAAATGTTACAAATAATACAAATGTTATTTCAAAAAAAAAAAAAAGTAAAGCCAAAAACGGCAAAATGTAAATTAAAGGTTTCCAAAAATTGGTAAGGTTTTTATCTTCTGATTCTATTATCTCTTGTTGCATGAAAATTATACATTTATTTATATATAGTTAATGAGTACTATAGGATATTCAAGAAAAGATTTTTTCAAATAGTCCCGCTTCTCAAACGGAAAATAATTCCGTCCTTTGAGTTGCCATCCAACGCTATATAAAATAAATATGCAAACTGCTCAAATTATTATTTAGTCAAGATCAAAATAAATAAATAATAAATTTAAAATGAAAGTTACTTCATAATTTAGTAATAAATTCAATTAAAAATTCATCAAAATTGTTACTAAAATAAAAAAAAAATTGATAAATATATCAAACAAAAATTTCTTTAAAAGATGATTCTGTACATTATGGCGAGATGTCGCGGCAACTTTCGAATAGGCTGCCTGCTAGCCTAAGCTGACGAGTTGAAGCTGGCGGGATTAGCTGGTGAGAAAGTAAGCCAGAGACATCTACGCTGATGATGTGTAAAGCAAACAGAATAAATTTCAAAAAAAAAAAAAAAAAAAAAAAAAAAAAAAAAAAAAGAGTGAAAGAAATTTATGGAAGCAAGGGTATGAGAAAGCTCTGATTCATGATAAGGAGCCACCGAATTACCACGTTTCCGAGAATTTCAAAATCTTTTTTTTTATCTTACAACAACATAGAAAAATTAAATATCATCTCTTCCATCAATAATAAAATTACCATCAAAAATAACTATTATGTTGAATGATTATGATCTTATTAAAAATTAGAAAGTTTCTTCGGTGATCAATGTATTTGCTGAAAATTAAACTGTGATTTATTTTAAACGACTTTTCAAAATTGAAAGTTCGAGGAATACCCTCAGAACGATAGAAAATGGAATTGAAATGGGTCACTAAAATATTTCTAAAAATATGTTGAATTTATATAGAGGAAAATAAACATTTTTAATATCATTTCATAAATCATTTACATGTAAAAAGATATTTTATATTTTAGAGAAAATTATATATTTTTTTATCAAAGCTGATTAAAATTTTATTAAAGAAAACATTTGTCAAAGCAAACAGAGCTCTTAACGAGACCTGCTACCATTATATTCAATGTACCTGTAACCGCCAGCGCCGCGCCACTAGCGTAGGAATAAATGCAAATTTTAAACTGTATAGCGAACGGCTCCTCATAAAATTTATAAATGTATAATTCAGATTATGCTGCATGATAATATTAAGACTCATTTTCTTTCTTTTTCAAACAACTATTTCTCGTAGTCTAAAATCTTTCTTTTAATATTAAAATAAAAAGAAAATATTAAGAGTGTAAGCATCTACGAACTAAATGAAAAGAATGCCCACCAGAGAGCAACACTCTCTCTATATACAAGGACCATCGTTCCTTCGTAAACGAACCAAAATCTCTCCTTGCCCGTCACCTAAAAAGCGCCATCTATTGGACAACAACAACAACAACAACAGTTCTCATACGGACCCTGTGATTGGTCCTCCCATCAGCAAACTGACCAGTCAGAGGAAAGCTTCCAAACGACCTTCAAATGGAATAGCGAAAATAAAATTGATAATAATACATAGGAAGAAAAAGGATAGGAATATCATTTTGATGATTGCTTTTCAAAGAAAGACTTGAAAATGTGAATTACTGGATCCTGAATGCATTTGAAAGAAAACCAAAGGTTAATACGAAGTTACCGGAAAGGTTCCTTAATAATTCTATTAAATAAATGATGGAAACATTAATCTCGCCTTTGCGAGTGTGACGCTGAAAAGTAAGCTCAAAACGAGAACCGAATGGAACGATAAGAAAAGGGATTAGAAGATTGAAAAAAATACAGAGAGAACCAGTATCCCTGACGAAGATTACCTTGTAATTAAAAATGTCGTTATACGAACTCGTATTTTTATGAGGTCTTTTCTTTCTCTTTCTAAATTAGTGTTTCAAATCTTTTCCTTCCTCTTTCCTCCATTATGTTAATTATTAATCAGAAGGGTTGGGTATTGAAAAAAAAAACTGTGAA
This sequence comes from Trachelipus rathkii, assembly GCA_015478945.1. Lineage (NCBI taxonomy): Eukaryota > Metazoa > Arthropoda > Malacostraca > Isopoda > Trachelipodidae > Trachelipus > Trachelipus rathkii. The sequence continues at coordinate 56,103 of JABUQX010046042.1, read as the reverse complement.
CCTATCACAAACACACGCGTCACGTGCGTTTGTGAGAACAGTTATTTTTCCAAGCCGGGATCTACCAGTTCTAAGGTGAAAATTGATAGGAAATCTTGTAAGACAGAGCATGCATTGTCATTAGAAGGTGTGCAAACGTGTAAGAGGCTAATTTGCCGGTCTCATGCATCCACCTTAAAATCTCTGGTGAAGCCTCCATACTTGTATACCGTATTTATTATTTAAAATTCAAATCTTTCGCGCTTTCTTTCTTCTCCAAGAAAGAGACGCCAAACAAAGAGCGAAGCTTGGCAAGTGCCCACAAGGGACAATGCCAAGCTAACTCCTGAGCAGTCCTTTGAGAGCCCTCACGCGATGAGGCGGTATCACTCTCGACCTCCTGTTAACAGGTCACTTAGATTAGGAATTCTTGCCATTCTTATTTGTTAGTTATATGTGTTTGTTATCATATTTCTAACGACATTGTGTGCATTAGAATTACCTCATTTACTTAATTACTCAAATCCATATCTGTCCATTATCCGTATCACTATTGTCTAATAAAGCACTACGTTGAAAGTAATTCTCAATTAACCCCCTGATTATTGACTGCAAGGTCATTAATCATTTGATAATTTGAAATTGATTTCCCTGGCCAATAAGATATATATATATATATATATATATATATATATATATATATATATATATATATATATATATATATATATATATATATATATATTTATATATATATATATATATATATATATATATATATATATATATATATATATATATATATATATATATATATATATATATATATATATAATCTAAGTTCTTATTCGAGTCTGTCTGTGTGTGTGTGTTATTATTATTATTATTATTATTATTATTATTATTATTATTATTATTATTATCATTATCATTATCATTATTATTATTATTATTATTATTATTATTATTATTAAAAATATTAAGATTACTAAAGCTTAGGGTCTCATTGACGTTAAATTGTTCTTCTATATACTGTATATTCTTGAAGAAGAAAGAGAAATCTCTACTAAAGGAAATTGATAAATGTTTCAGGTTCAGCTCATACAGTTTCTGGTCCGTACTGG
>JABUQX010046042.1:32500-50000 GCA_015478945.1 Trachelipus rathkii | reverse complement strand
TATATATATATATAATAATATATATAGTATATATAATATATATATATATATAAATATATATATATATTATATAATATATTATATATATATATATTATATTATATATATCTTTAGATATATATATAGTTATATTTATATATATATAAATAATAGAAATACTATATAATTTATATAATCCTATATATTATATTATATATTTATGCGTGACGATAGAGAATGATGTGTAAGAACTGTAGATAATATGTATTGTTAGGTTGTGTGTCGATAGTATGATGATGATTCGTGTGTGTGTGTTGTGTTGTGTGATTAGTTGTGTGTTGTGCTTGAGTCATCCTATAGATTATGAAAATTATTGTATCTAATACTGTAATAAACATCGATTATTTATAGCCTTTATTCGATAACTTCACATTCTATTCTTTCTTATTTCGCTCTCTCTCTCTTCATACGTAATTATAAAAGAATAACATAAAAAAGATACGTTGTTGCTCAACACAGATCACATCGAGACTGCATTTTTTCGTGGAGCTTTTATAGAGCAAATGGTTTTGAAACCAAGGAGAGTCGCTGCTGTAAATGTTCTTTGATAAAATCGCTTAACCGGCTATTCTCGTCTAACGACGACATATATCTCATTAAGACATAGGAATGTGATAAACAAAGAGATCTCTATTATCTTAAACTGGTTTGTTAGTTGCTTGCCAGATATGTAAATATATATATTCATAAATGGAATAATATATGTATATAAGATATTATACCATAATGTCTTTTATATACGTTAACCTATTTACAATCTTTTATATATTATAAAATATATTTTAAAGATCTATATTATCTATATAGATATTGATGTGTGTGTGTGTGTGTGTGTGTGCGTGGATTGTGTGTCTGCTAGAGATTTGGCCAGTTCTAAGATAGCTAATAAACTTTATAAGTATTTTGTTGTTCGCACTGCAGGCGAGTTGTTGTTGAATAGTCTTTTAACTGCAAATTATATTGGTGATAATTTGTTTTTTAAGAAAATAGCAACTGTCGATAATAATTAATAAAGTTAATAACACTATTATCTATTTGATTAAAATATCGAATTCATGGAAATAGAAATAAACACCATAAAATATAATCAATAATAATTAATATTATTATTAATTATCACTCTCCTTCTTATTATTATTATTATATTAGTATTTACTTATAATTAATTATTATATACTTATTATTATATATATATTGATATTTTAATATATCCATGAAAAAAAATCTATTTTTTTTATATAATAGTGCTGATTAAACTTTAGAGTTCTATTTATTTGCAGATGTCTCACTAGTGGAGTCCAATTCATGGAAATAGGAATGAACTAATTTGTTATTGAATTTTGTTTTTATTTATTTTATTTATATATTCAATCATTCATTTTTTCTATTTTAATTTCAACAAAGAGTCTTCAATAGAAAACATTTTCCAAATTTACCCTTCGTTATATAATATATATGTGAGTGGTGACATTGTGTAAAAAAAAAATATAATCTTTCCTTTTAAAGGGAAACAAAAGTTTATTTCTTGGATTTAAATATAAAGCCTATTACAATAAATATATAAATACTTATAAAATCATTATTAATAAATTATATATTATCAAGTGTGGAATATCGAATGACCTATTTAGATATATATAATAAATATTATATAATATATTTTTTAAATTATAATCAATATTTAGATAGACTTAACTACACTATTCTATAAACCTAATATTTCAATATTTTATTATAATAAATCTACATCTAGAATACATTATTTATTAATACATTTATTATCATCTTTTATATTAATTAAAATGTTATAATAAATAAAATAATAATAAAGAGTGATCTTATAACTTATATATAACTTATATATATTATATATATATATATATATATTATATGAAATCGATATTTTTCTAAAAAAGTGATCGATGTGATATGGTTGAGCAAGAACTCATATCTATCATGTGTTGTATAAGATAAAAAAATTTGTCACAATCGTTACGATATGTTTATAAGCAAGGTTATTCGGTGTTTTCATATATTATTATTATTAATTTTTTTTTTTTTTTTTTTTTTTTTTTTTTCGTTCGAAAATCAGTAGGTTAATGAATAAGTTTTGGTTAAGTAACATTAAATTTACTGTGTATACTGAATAAAAACTATTATAACCTAACTGATCTATGCTTACGAAATTAATATAAAAAAAAATTTTCGACTTGAGTGATCTGTATTTATATATGAGAGATTTGTCAGAGCTTTTTTAGTCCTCTTACATGGGGCAAAGATTATTTAAAAATAAAACGTTATTTCGTTAGACTACGCTAATCTCAACTATTACCGTAACTTATATATATATATATATATTATATATATATATAAATATATATATGAGTATATTAGTACTCATATAATATTATATATATATATATATATATATATATTATTATATATACTTAGAGAAATTATATTTAAGATATTGTATATATATATTATATATTATATATATATATATATAATATGGTATTAATTATATATATATATTATATATATATTATATATATATATATAATATATATAGATTGAGAAAATTTATATTTAAGTGCTATATAAGTTATATATATATATAATTTATTATATATTAATATTATATATATATATATTTTATATATTATTATATATTTATATATATATATATATATATATATATTATATAATATATATTATGCTCGAATGCTTCCTATAATTCTCTTAAGCCACCCGCACCCACTGATATTTTATTAATATATAATACTATAATATATATAATATATATATATATAGTATTTATAATAGTGTTGACATATATATATAGTATAATAATTATTAAAGGAATATATGAAGTATTATAGTAATATGGAAAACTTATTTTACCTCCCAAATAATTATATATATATTAAATTTTGAGAAATTTATATTTAAGTAATACATAGATATATATATATATATATAATATTATATATAATAATACACAATACATAAAAATGCAATCTACTATACATATTATTATGGATGTAATAATAATATATATATATAAATATTATATATATATATATATATAGATGTTAAATTATTGTATACTATATTATATATTTTATTTTTTTTTTTAATTAATTAATTTTGCTAAGTATATTGAATATTTTTTTAATTATTATTAATATATATATATATATATATATAGTTTATATATATTTATATTATATATATATATAATATTATATATTATATTAATAAATATTAAGATATATTGCTCGAATGCTTCCCATATTTATAGAAATAAATCTATCTGTATTATTATATATTATATATATATATATATATGATATAGTATATATATATAGTATGTATAATTAGATATTAAGTGATATTATTATATATATATACTATATTATGTATTTATATTGATGTGGTGTTTTGGTTAAGTGGCAGAGGGGCGAGGTACGACTTGTATTATTTTAAGTTGGTGATCAAGTAATAGAATCGAAAGTGTGTTGGTGTTAACATTTTTTGATAAATTTGAATTAATTGTTGAAATTAAAAAAAACAAACAAAATAAAACACGTTTTTTATTGTTATTCTGTCTCTTATGAAAGCACTCATGAGTTTAGTTAAAAAAGTAAAAATAACTACACTCCTATAGCTTAAAATAAGCTTCTTCACAGAATACATTAATATCACACATAAGAAAGATGATAAAAAAAAAAAAAAAGACAATTAGATTTCCTTTTAAGTTTTATTCATCACATTTTTTTGTGTGATCGAATCTCAAATATGTCTTATGTAAGCAGTAATTTTTTAACTAATTTGTTATTATTTATAGGCATCATATTGTAAAAAAGCTTATTTGAGATGTGGTTTTTCATTTTTTAAGTTAATCCCATAGTTTTTTTTATAATGTTTTGAATCATCCGATATATATATAATCATATATATTATATATATATATATCTATATATAGTTATATATTCACATAATAATTCACATAATAATAATAATATAGAAATCATAGTATATATAATATATTATATATATAATCATTATCATATATATAGCTACTACTCCCGGATAAATTATATTATACCATATAAATACTAAACATATAATACTCGCCAAATATATATTGTATTGTTGAGTGTTCCTAAATTTTAAATGATTTTTCTTCCTAATCATTTCAATACAATCTTCTTAGTCTTTTTTTACAAAAAAAAAAAAAAATCCTGCTACTAATCGGTGTAGTAGCTAAAAACGATTTAGGTGTATGTATTTGATGTATTTGATACCATTATAAATCTCCTACTTTTAAAAATAATTTAAGAGTAATTTTCTGAATTACTGTAAACAATTTGTTCTTTGTAAACCTAAAAATAAAAATAAAATAAAATATTTATATATATATAATTTTAGTTTAATTCTGAAAAGGGAATCCCTGGTTAATCTCGTTACTTGTCTTCTATTTACATCCCACTGAGATTCTTTCTCAACTTAATTATTTCAATTCTCAAATATTTGCCCAGAAGAAGCAGAGAATGTCTCTCTCACTCTTTATATATATATATATATATATATATATTATAATATATATATTATATTATAATATAATATATATATATTATATATATATAATTAATTATATATTATATTATTAATATTTTTATATTAATATATATTATTTAATATATATATAAATATATATATATATAATGATTAATGTATATAATATTATATAAAATATATTATATTATTAATATATAATATAATATAAAGATATTATATATATATATTTAATAATATTTATTTATAGTAATTTAATATATACTATACTTTTATTATATATTAATTAAATAAATCATATATAATATATATATTTACTATTTTATATAATATTAATATATATATAAATAATTAATTTTAACCTTATAATATATATATTATATATACTATATATATATAGGGATATTATATATATAATTAATTATATATAGTTAAATATATATATATTATAATATATAATTTATATATATAATATTATTAAATATCTTTATATATATATATATATATATTATATATTATATATACCTAATATTATATAATTATATAAATATTATATTTATATTATTTATAAATAATATTATATATATGAATATATTATATATATGATATTAATATTATATATATTATATATATCATTATATATATATATATAATTTATTTATATTATATTTATATATATATAAATTATATTATATATATTATATATATATTATATATATAATATAATTATATTAATATATTAATATATAATTATATATTATAATAATATATATCGTAGAATTATAGTATATTATTTATTGCATCAAATTTAAGTCAGAGGGACTAAATATAGAAATATTAAGTATAATAATTATATATATAATAAATATATATAATTATTTATTATTTATATATATATATTATAAATTGAAAGGCTATATTAGTCTTATAATGTTTAGTTTAATTGTATTCAATATAATAATAATATTATATATTTAATGTGATATAATATATATATGGTATTATTTATTTATATTTGTGTGTGTGTGTGTGAAAAGAGAGATAGAGTAGAAATAGAGTAGAAGAGACGAAGAGAGAAACAGATAGATAGAGTGAAGAATCAACCTAAGAGAGAGAGAAGAGAGATACTTTCATTTTTTTATTTAAATTTTTATTAGCTTAACTTTTTTCCATTCTATTAGGTGGGTGATGGAAGTGCCCATTTGAGAATTGTCAAATTCCCTAATCCTTTATTTAATGTTTAAAGCAACCTTATTCTAAAGACAGTAAATCTCTTTCTCTATTTCAAATTACATCTCTTAATCAGTCTGCATTCTCTCAGGTTTCAAATTATAGATTTTTTTCGTTAATATAAAATGAAATATTACCGTTATCTGGAATCGAACTCATAAATAAAGTTCGATAATAATTTAGTCTATTTTACAATATAAAATCGATCTCTTTAATATTAATGGTTTATTAGTGGTTTATTTGATGGTAAAAGTATCATCGAAAACCAGAGAATTAATCTTTAAATAAAAAAAAACTTGTACTTATCTTTTTCTCTCGTTTTCTAAATTAATATTATTTTATATGGTGTATTCTGTGTGGAGATATTACCATTATAGAGCTGAATATTCGCTTTTAGTACAACATACTTTCTCTTTCCCGTATATATTATATTTTTATATATATATTATTGTATTAATATAATTATAATATGGTTTTAAGACAATTATGTCATATAAGATAATATTAGGCTTTAGATATAATATATATTATATATATATATAATATATAATATATATATATTATATTTATAATAATATATATATATATAATATAATATAATATTATGAGATTATATGTAATAAAACAATGTAAATTAGTTAGTATTAATAAATGTTACATTAATAAAGTAATTTATCATAAAAACCGCTAAAATATTTAAATATTTATATCCAACACTATAAAATATCTAAATAAGTATACACGATATATTTTTTAATGGAAGTTATACAAGTTACTCTTTCTGAATTTAACTTACTTAATTTATTCTTTATTTACTCAATTTAAATGAATATATAATTTTACCTTAATAATTTCTAAAATATATCCATATATATATTATTATTATAATTATAATATATTATATATATATAATATATTATAATATAATTAATATATATTATATTATAATAATATATATTTAAACGATAAAATAAAACACAAAAAACATGAAAATATATTTTATGGCCATTATTTTTATATTATTTTTATTCTTATTATATTTATATTATTTTATATATATTATTAATATATTATATATATTATTATAACATGAATTTTAAACATTTATATTATTTTTCTTTAAAATTACTATATAATACCATTTATAATACTTTTATTATAATAGTTATACCTCCTCTAATATTAAGTGTCGACACCAAAAATATTCATTCATATATAAATATATATAAAATAACATACATAATAAAATATTAATTGAAATACGTCATTAAAGTCCGACTTGTAAGGAAAATAAAATAATATATATCGCAGCTTGTAGTCGCGCTTGCGGGTTGTGATGTGTGTGTGTCCGCGCTCGTGTCGAGGCGTGCGCGCAGACGTTTGCATATTATACGCATATGTTTGGAAGAGATGGGCGGCAATATGATTCGAAGGAATTGTTCCAATAATATAATTAATTGCCCTATAAATTTTATAGGGGTTTTACTTCCCTGCGAAGCTTTCTGGTTAGATAGGCAAAATGTGGTTAAAGTCGGTTGGTTGATGATTCTTGTTGTAACAAATATATATATGTGTTTATCTTTTGTGCATCGGATCTAATATAAGGGTCTCTCTGATAATATCATATACTAACCTAATAATCTTATAAATATATATTATAATATATAAAATAATATATATAATTATATATATAATGATTAATATATAATATATATATATACTATAATTTAATTATTTTAATATTATTAAATATATTATATACTAATTAATATATATATTAATATATTATATTCTATTATAATATATATTATATATATATATTCCGAAGCTCTTTGGGTAGAAATTTCAGTAAGCTAATTGGGTAGAAACTTGCTAAACCTTCCGAACCCTCTCTTGGTGCATTTATTTTTAAATTAGCTGGAAAACTATTTATTTAAAGATAAAAAATTTCTTTCTCTTTCAGAATAACTTATTTAAGAAGATGTTCTTTCGTTTCCTAAAATTACATTGCTTTAATGAAAAGAATTGGAAGTCTCTTATAATTTACTCATAAGTCATATCAAAAATTTTATTAGAATCTATATGTATTGCCTTTGGTTATGGCAGTTTTGGGGGGGTCTGCCCCCTGAAAAAAATATCTGGTTTCAGTAAGAGGGGGGTGAAAAACCCCTCTCACCCCTTCCACCTCGGATAACGATGAGTGCCCGCACCAGTAGGAGCGGGCTCTTGCCGGGTTCAATGGTTTGTGGGGACGAGGTGGACATCTCGTCTATCCTTCGGCAAAACGGACCGAAACGCCATTCGATCGGCAGTTATTCCAATACTAATGATGACAAGTTCCTTTCTCCACCAACAGGGGGACCCTCTAATTTCAATCGTCAACCACTAAGTGCCGTACCAAGAGGTCTTGCTAATGGTGAACGATCTTCCGATTCGGAAGACTCTCGTTCAGGTAGCGGGGCCACAAGCGGCAAAGAAGCTAGTCCCGGCTATGAAGAAAGTTCGGGATCAGAACAAAGCAGTGGCCCTGCAAATACCGATGAGGGCAAAACTGATGATGCTGCTCCTGAAGTCTTAGATAGTGGTTCGAATAGATCATCTCTCCCTCGTTCGAAGACTTCTCCTGCTTTAAATGGAGGATGGGGTATTGACGATGCACTGAAACCTCTAAGTCAATTTACACCTGATGCTGCAGTTGGAAATGGAGATGTTAGGATTAATAATGGGTTTAGTCGTATGAGAGCAGCTCATGAAGTAAATATGAGTAAACTAGCTTATTTAGAAGCTCTCTTTCAAAGAGCAAAGTTAGAAGAAATGAGATTAAAAGGATTTAGCTCTAAACCAAAATCAGAAGAAAAGTTAGTTGATGATCAAAATGCAAAAGCTTCAAGCCCTGATAGTGGATATAAATCTTTTCCTCCACAAACTAATCCGACTATGAAAACTTCTGCCTCTGGACCAAGTTTATCTACTATTGCACAAAGTCCAGGAGATGTTAGCTTACCAGACGGGCAAGCTCTGCTGAGAACTATTGAAAATCGTCTCCAGCAAGCAAGATCTCAAGACACAACAGAAGCCAGGAAAAACTTTTATCAAACTGGAGCAAGTTGCAGTGTTGGTAGCTTAAGTGTACTCATGAATCAACAAAATATTCATAATCAGGTTGGACCGTCAGCACCAATTCGTTATCCATCTCCTTCCAGACCTATTGACATAGCAACAGGAAATGCTAACCTAATATCCTCCAGTTCAGTTTCTCCTGGCTCACAGATTAAAAGACCCGATGGCCTTGGTTCTCGTCTTAATCTCGGTCAAGGAATGCCTAAGTCATTACCGCATAATTATCGCAGTCGTTCAGCTTACACTTCTCCTGCAGTTTCTCCCCAAAGAGGACCAGATCCGGGACTGCTGATTTCTCCATCAATTGCCGCTTCTGTTAATAAAAGATTTTCGAGCCTTGAAAATAGAGGAAGAGAAGAAAAAAGGGGAACTTTAAGGAACCTTCCTCTAAGGCATACTACTCATAGTTTCGTTAGTAGTGTGTTATCCCTATAAGTCCTTCTCCAGGAAGATGTATTCCATTATGAACCAGCTTATCATATGTAGCTACTTATTTAATTAAGATAGCGCAACAATAGGACCTATATATATAATATTTTATTAATATATATCATCCTCATATACTATTATATAAATTATATATATATTATATATATTATATATATACTATCACTATACTAATCAATTGTGTTTTTATATTCATTCTTGTATGTATATTTATTAATTATTATTATTTTTTATATTATATATTATTATGATGATTATATTTGTATTTTATTATTTTGTATTTTATTATTTTTTTTTTATTATTATATAATTATTATGCGTTTTATTTTCTATTTATAGCTTCTTTTTTTTGAATTTTGTATAAATTTCGCTATCTCTTTTTTTTTATTTCTTTCGTTTAGCGCTACAGCAATATATGTTGGTATCGGTTGATGGTTACTAGCATTTTGAAATGCTTGCATTCCTCATAGGAAATAATTTTAATAATACAAGTTTTGCTCTATTATGGTTTAGCGATTTTACTTATCGTCTTGCAGAGCTCATAGGCTTATGATAGTTTAGGCGTAAAAGGTAGGTTGAGAGGTTTTCCTATAAAACATGAAATTCTTCACATGCTGATATCTTTTGAACTAAAGATTTGGCTCGTGTTAGCATTTCTAATTTCCGAGTTCAAGTATAGTTACGTTAGGATTGTGATATGAAGACTAACTTTTTTTGTTATTATTACTGATTATGTTTTACATGCGTTAAACTTTCAAGAATAGATTATGTATAGGCAAATATGAGGAGTATAAGGTTGAGCGTTTTGTTAATGTAATGGTAGTTAGTGCCTTAGTTGTTATGTTAATAGTACGAGAGAACTCTTTACTTTATATTGTTAGCAGTGTTATGATACTAATAACATAAAGGTTTATGGGTTAGGTAGTTCGTTGTAATTTACATTATGTTATTAGTCAGGTGAGTTTATAAGGTATGTGGGTTACTTACAGTTATTAAGTAGGGTCCAATAAGCTGGAAGACTTGGAACTATATGTTTCATGTTTATATAGTCATTATTCCCTCGCATACAAGGGAATGTTAATTATTTTTGGCCTCTGTTAACGTACATTAATATTTCTTAGTTTAGGTTTATGATTATATTAGCTTTATTGATGTGAAAACTTTGCTATGTTAGCATTTATTTGCTGGGTCATATGATAGCTAAGTAAGATTATGCTAAATTTTTTGTTAAATATCACTATATATAACAAATATTAACCTTGATATGTTAGGTGTGCCCGCAGATGTTTACTGCTTTAAAAAAAATTAAAACCGGTATTGTGCGAGTAAACTTTGGTCTGTTAGCGAATTTATTATTCGTGTGTAAGTGCTAAAGTTTTTGTTAAATATTATATTGCTAATGTATCATAACTACATGTATGTTAGTTAGCTGTTGATAAGCAGAGAACTTTGATAATATTTGCAGTTTATTCGTAGGTAAGGTGTGTAAATTATGTTATGGCACGTTATGTTCTTAGACCCATGGTTTAATGTTATGTTTAGCTTTATTGCTGTTCAAACTTTGAATAATAATTAAAAATCATAAATGTTTTTAATATATTTTGTTATGTTCATAACAAGGAACTTATTTTTATATAATGTTTTATACAAAATGGTTGTTAAGGAAAGGGAAATTTGGTTAATGTTTATCAGTTTAAATAATTCCGGTGTAAGGTATGTAAGTTTGTTGTTGTAACATTTATATTCTTAGTTTAGGTTATGAATATTTACCTTTATTGATGTGAAAAACTTTTGTTATGTTTAACATTTATTTTCACACGACCCGTATGTAGTTATGTAAGATTATGATTTAAATTTTTGTTCCATACATACATTGCTTCATACAAGTGTTAAATTTCGATTGGAAACAATAGATGATGCATTGAGAAAAAGTTTTGTAATTTAGGTTACGTTTTGTAGGTAATGTTAGTTACTTGTTGATGTTAAGTAGGGAACTTTGTTAATTCTCTGACATGAGTTTATTTCAAGAGACAACCTTGTTACATTGTTATATTTATATAAAAATGAAGGTTTAAATATGACTTGAATCAATAGTATAATAGATTAGGATGGGTGGTGGGAGGTCGAAGGGGGTGGGTGGGTGTTGACTTTACTTCGTGGATTTACTGCTTTAGGGTCTGTAAACACAATCATTTTTTTTATATAAACATAACAAGAATAAATTTAGTAAAAAACTAAATGTTTAAACCTATATGGATTACAACAATTTCTAAATTGTAAATTTTATATTTTTTTTTTTTTTAAAAATATAATATTGAAATTTGTTCACACTGGCTGTTATGGAACTTACAGATATTCACAACTCAAACAGGAATTATTTTGTTGGGGTTTACTGATGTTAAAACTTTATGTTAGCATTTATTCGTTAGTGAGTATGATAATTAGAATTTAAAATCATATATAATTACTATGTAATATTAAATAACAAATGGTATGTCATAGATGAGATAGAACATGTGAGATTAATTAAGGGGGTGGTTGGCAACTCAGACGCGCATCTAGCAAGGAGCTGACATGAGAGCTAATCCTCGCACGAGAGGGTACACTGCATAGATTAGCATTTATTCGTTGATCAGCATGATGGATAGGTTATGTTATGATAAATTTTTGTTAGGCTTTGTTAAAAATTACTATGATAATGTTATAAACATAAAAAGAATAAAGACATTAGCAAAAACATAAAATGTTCTTAAAAAATTTGTTATATTTTAACCCTGTGACAAACAAGAATCAAAGGTATTGCTTAATGTTTCGAAAGGGGGAGGAGTTTGAACAACTTCTCGACCTGTATCTAATAACCATAATGAAATACGAAATACAAATACAAATGTGCACCGAATTGCTCGTAAGGTTTAAACATGAAAATACAAGTACGAACAGAAAACGAATCGAACGGAAATCCTGAACATGAAAATACAAACACGAACAGAAAACGATTAGGGTGTAAAGCATGTACATGAAATTATTATTGTTATTATCAGTTTTTCTTTGCTTCTGTTGAAATTTCATATTTAAACAATGCTGTACACGCTATATTGTGTAGACTTTTGAACCGATATGGTTCGTTCGTACGTCATATTCTTGTTTACTTTCTTCTGATAGGTTGAAAGAAAGAATCTCATTACCTTTGGGGTCTGTTTATACACACGATTTTCATCAGTAATGACGGCTCATTCTACACCTATGCTTGTTGGTGATATCTTTACGAGGACCTTCGTTATTCTCGACGATATGTCATTTATATTTATTCGTAAACCGAATTGAGACAGATACATTGCTTGTATTCCCGCCGGAGGTGCAAATAATAGACCTTTATTCATTTCGGTTCAAGAATTCATCAAGATTATAGATATCTCAGGAACATGGGTAAAGGCTAAGTATGTGACATCTGATGCATCGCCTCATAGTGAAATATCTATTAGAGAAGACAGAATGAAAGGTTCTAATAGAATAGAGGTTGTTTTCACTTCCTGTGACAGTGTTAAAAGTTTTGATGTACGCAGCTATTAGAAGCCCTTCGATGATGTCACATTCCTGCGTACCCGTATAGGGTTCACTGTTCCTTCATCTGAAAATATTACAGCTTTGGTTAAAATGAAAAACGAATTAACATCCCATCTTGACGAGGTCCGCACATACTTTCGAGGACTTAATATATAGCTCATGGATAATCTACAATATTTACACTGAAACATGTGGTTTTCCCGTATAATAGGGTATACAGGAGTTATGCTAATAATAACAACCATGAGAAGGCAAACCTCTCTCTATACATTGATCCGTAAAGCGTGCTATTGAATCTGAATATGCAGAAGAATGGATTAGTGCTGCAGGAGGCATTTATACTTGCATCATTTCAGAGGAAGTTGAATCTCTGGAGAGATATATAGAACTTGCTCAATTTATGCAGATTCCTATGTCCCCTGAATAGATGAATTAATATATTTAAAATAAAACTTATTTGTTATTTTGTATTTATATAATGCACTTTTCAATGAAATTTATATGTTATATAAATGAAAACTTATTTTACTTCCCCTATGTTAGCTTTATTGGTTCAGTTGTTAACTTTGTTAATGACAGGCAGTTATTCGTACTTCGGTTGTGTGTTAAGGTATGTATTCATTGGCTTAGCTTTTACTGAGGATAAAACATTACTGTTGTAGTTAATCCTGGAATTATGCATAGTAGGTAAGGTTATGATATTTTTGTTAATATTTACATGTGTAATGTAAAAAGCTTTGTTACGTTACCGTATATTCGTTGATTAGTATAATATGTTACATACAAAATTAAATTTTGTTAAATATTACAATGTTAATGTAAAAATAACAATGATATGTTAGAGATATGTTTGAAAAAGTGAGAATAGCATACATTCTGTATGCAATGTTAGTTACTTTACTGTTGTTAAGTTTTTAACGGCACTCTGTCTTCGAAATTACATTTTCTATCAATCATGAAAAGAAAACTTTTTCTTGAAAGAAAACTATTAATTTTATTTATTTCTTTTTTCATTTATTTGATCATGTGGTTTGTAATTTTGAGAAAAAGCTTATAAAGAGGTTGAATGATTTTTTTTCTCCAGAAAGTAAAAGATATTATTAGGCACCTCACCCCACCTAAATAAGCTCACCACCAACCGCAGAAAAAGTCTTTATTCACACCGCACCGCACCTTTTTGTTTAATTGCGTACAGTACCAAAACCAGTTCAGTACGCCGCAGCAAAATGACCGCACCACTCACCGCATCGCACCAAAATGACCTCATTACTCGCAGCACCATACCTGGTATGTCGGCCAACCCTAATAGTATATATATATATAATATAGTATATAATATATATATATATATATTATATATATTATATATATATACTATATATATATATATATTATATATATAATTATATATATATATAATATATATATATATTATATATATATATATATATATATAATATATATATTATATATTAGTTAAAAGTTGAATAATTCTATAAATATATACTCAGGCTCCAGCTTCTTTCCAAAGTTCCGGCCCAGTCTCGACTCCGTATATAATTTCAAAATAGTTCAGTCCGACTTTGCTGAAATATTTTTAATTGCCAAAATAATATCTTAAAAAATTTATAATCCGGGTCCGGCTCCGAGTCCGGCTCCGGCTCCGGCTCCGGCTCCTGCTCCTTTTCAAAATTGTTCTGCTCCAACTTTAAAAAATTACTTGAAAAATATTTGCTCTTCAGCTCCGCATCCAGCTCCGGCTCCGACTCCGACTCCGACTCCGGCTCCGGCTCCGGCTCCGGCTCCGGCTCCAGCTTAGACTTCATTTCTTTTTCAGAATAGTTCAGCTCCGACCTTGCATATGTATTTTTACCTGCAAAAACAATTTTAAAAAAAAATTTATACTTTGGCTCCAGCTCTGGCTCCGGTTCTGGCTCCGGCTCCTTTTCAAAATTGTTCAGCCATAGCTTTGTAGAATTATTTTCACCTGCAAAATTATTGAAAATTGGTTCTTCAGCTTTGACTCCGGCTCCAACTCCGACTCCGGCTCCAGCTCCGACTCCATTTCCATTTTAGAATAGTTCAGCTCCGACTTTGCAGAAGTATTTTTACCTGCAAAAACAATTTCTTTTGAAAAAATTATACTTTGGTTCCGGCTCCTGCTCCTTTTCAAAATTGTTCAGCTCCAACTTTGTAGAATTACTTTCATCTGCAAAAAGATTTCTTGTAAAAAATTTGTTCTTCAGATCCGGCTCCGACTCCGACTCCGGCTCCAGCTCCGACTCCGCTTCCATTTTAGAATAGTTCAGCTCCGACTTTCCAGAAGTATTTTTACCTGCAAAAAAATTTTTTTTTTTTAAATTTTTTACTTTGGTTCCTGTTCCGGCTCTGGCTCCGGCTCTAGCTCCGGCTATTTTTCAAAATTGTTCAGCTCCATCTTTGCAGATATATTTTCACCTGCAAAAATTTTTTTTTAAAAAATTGTTGTTCGGCTCTATCTTCGGTTACGTATCCGACTCCGGCTTCGGTTCCCGCTCCGGCTCCGGCTCTGGCTCCAACCATTATATATGACTTGAGAAAGAACCTGATCTTGGGTTGTGTTTGCGAAAAGGAAAAAAAAATTTAATTATTATAAAGATGTGAAATAAAACCTGGAAAGGTCCTAGAAAGGTGAATTGCAATTTCGAACATGGAAATGATATTTTTTAGTTTGACACCCCTGTAATAAATATCCTGTATCTAAAAAACTTTTCGGAATTTCGTTACAAAAATTACACCATGATGTAAAGGAGGGATTTTTCTAATAATTAGGGTTGGGCAAGTACAGAGTCCCCTTAACTTTGTTAATGTTCATAGTTTATTCTAGCGTAAGTTATGTTAGGTTTTGTCGTTGTACATTATATTCTTAGTTCAGGTTATGATATGTTAGCTTTATTGATGTGAAAACTTTGTTACGTTGATCAGTATGATAATTAGGTTAGGTTATGATACATTTTTGCTAAATATTACTATGTTGATGTAAAAATAACATTAATATGTTAGAGATACGTTTAAAAAAGTGTGAATAGGTTACGTTCTGTGTGCAATGTTATTTACTTTACTGTTGTTAAGTATGGAACTTTTGTTAATGTTAACAGTTTATTCTTGTGGCAAGTATGTTAGATTTGTTGTTGCACATTATATTCTTAGTTCAGGTTATGCTATGTTTGCTTTTTTTGAGGTGAAACTTTTTTACGTTAGCATATATTTGTTGGTCAGTATATAAAGAACTTATTTTTATGTTATTTTTATCCAAAATGATACTCGAAATATGACTTGAATCAATAGAACAATAGTTCAATAGATCATGGAAGATAGGAGGGGAGGGATGAGTGGTTTGATTTACTGATTTACTGCTTTAGGTTCAGTAAACTATTATACTTTACTAGGAAATTTTTTTCAAAGAACTTATTTTTGTTATGTCTGGATAAAACTTTGTTATGTTTGCCATTATTCCTTTAGGATTATGATAGTTAGGTAAGGTTATGATAAAGTTTTGGTAAATATTACTATGTTAATGTAAAAAACTTTGTTACGTTAGCATATATTCGTTGGTCAGTATGATAACTATGTGAGGTTATGAAATTTTTTTTGTTAAATATTACCATGTTAATGTAAAATTAACATTGATATGTTAGAGATATGCTTGACAAAGTGTGAATAAGTTACGTTTTGTGTGCTATGTTAGTTACTTTACTGTTGTTAAGTATAGAACTTTGTTAATGTTGGCTGTTTATTCGTGCGTAAGGTTTGTTAGGTTTGTCGTTGTACATTAAATTCTTAGTTCAGATGATGCTATGTTAGCTTTATTAATGTGAATACTTTGTTACGTTAGCATACATTCGTTGGTCAGTATATAAAGAACTTATTTTTATGTTATATTTATCCAAAATAATACTTGAAATGGAATTTGAATCAATAGATAATAGATAAATAGATCGATAGATCAATAGATCAATAGATCATGGATGGGTGGGAGGGGTGGGGTGAGTGGTTTGATTTCAGATTTACTGCTTTAGGGTGTGTAAAAACGTAAATTTTTTTAAGTTATAAATATAAAAAGAATAAAAGTTTTAGTAAAAATATATATTTTTAAACATAATAAAATAAAAATAAATAAACGTTTTGTGTTATTTTATACAAGATATGATTTGAATCAATAGATCAATAGATCATGGATGGGTGGGAGGGGTAGGGTGGGTGGCTTGATTTGCTGATTTACTGATTTACTGCTTGTGGATGCGTAAAAAAGTAATTTTTTTACGTTATAAACATGATAATAATAAAAATTTTAGTAAAAACAAAATGTTTTAAGCAAATAAAAAAAATAAATTAAAAATAAATAAAAAATAATAAAAATTTGAAAATAAATTAAGGTTAAAAAAAAAAATTAAACACAAAGTTTAAATGTAAAATGAAACTTGTAAAATAAAAATAGCAAACAATATATGCATGTTTCAATTTAGGAAAACCTATATAT